>VWZG01009363.1:4344-89432 GCA_013396735.1 Grallaria varia | reverse complement strand
AGCCATGATGATGATGAAGATGAGATACTGAAAGTTCCATTACTGATGAGACTTAAAAAAATGGTAGCTGGAACCTAGACCCAGTCACACTCATCTTGTAAGCAGTCTGGGGGAATAATTTGGGAACAACTTTCAGGGAAAAGGTTGTTTCTCCATTTCTTGGCACATTCAGGTTGCAACTCAGTTACTTCCTGAAGTATCTGAGTGCTGGTTTTGGCTGGGATAGAGGTAATTTTCTTCAAAGTAGCTGGGAGTGGGCTATGTTTTTCCCTTGTGCTGGAAATAGTGTTGATAACACAGGGATGTTTTAATTATTGCTGAGCAGTGCTTAGGCACAGTGAGGTTGCTCCCTTTCTGCTCATCACCCCACCTGAGCAGTGAGGACTCTGGTGGCGCACAAGGACCTGGGAGGGGACATAGCAGGGACAGCTGACCCCAACCATATGGCATCATGCTCGGCATATAAATCTGGGGGAACAAGAAAGAAGGGAGTGATGGCATTGTCTTCTCAAGTCACCGTTGCATGTTTGATGGAGCCCTGTTTTCCTGGGGATGGCTGAACACCCGCCTGCCCATCAGAATTGGTGAATTAATTCCTTGTTTTGTTTAGCTTGTGTGCACAGCTTTAGCTTTACCTGTTAAGCTGTCTTTATCTCAACCTGTGAGTTTTCTCAATTTTACCCTTCAAATTTTCTCCCCCATCCCACCAAGGGGGAGCCAGCGAGTGGCTATTGCTGTCTGGGATTAAACCAAGACAACATATTACAGTGAAATCCAAGCTACTGGGCTCAAAAACAGGTTAAGTGGATAGGAGCCAGCCTGCTAGATTTAGAACAGTGCCAGTGGCATAAAAACATGAACAGGATCATAGGGAACAGTCCGTTTCACTGGATTAGATAATTGTATTCACTTGGAATTTCAAAGGAGGATGAATCTAGTCAGTCTTCTTTTCAGCACTTGCTTATCTGTTTTACTGCCTGATTAAATGTTTACAAGGTGGGAAAATCTTACCACCTTTTTTGACACTAAAAACACTTTAGATCACAGTGTGAACAAATGATGCCTAGCAACAAGAAATTCAGTACAATGTGGGCTACTTTCATTTCAGATTTCACTGATTAGTGTTTATTTTAATGTATAAGGTATGAAGAAATAGAATTCCAGATGGCACATTCTCTTTGTAATATGCTGTAGGATTTCATTCTATAGAGCATTGTAGATTCCAGTTCACTCACTTGTTAAAAGATCTAGACACCATTATTTCTGCTGCTTCATAGAAATAATCAGTTTTCTATGTGATATATGGAAGCATAGTATGTACACATGCTCTATACACATCAGTTCCATTTCTCTTGTCACCTGTGTTCACACTACATCACACCCCCAGTTTGCACATATCACAGAATCAGAGAATCATTTAAATTGGAACAGACTCCCAAGGTCATTGAGTCCAACCTTTGACTGGCCACCACTTTGTTAACTAGACCATATCACTAAGTGCCATGTCCTCTCGTTTCTTGAACACATCCAGGAATAATGACTCTACCACCTTCCTGAAAAGTCCATTGCAATGCTTAAATAACTCTTTCTGTGAAGAAATTCTTCCTGATGTCCAACCTAAACTTCCTCTGGCACAGCTTGTGGCTATGTCCTCTCATCCTGTCACTAGCTGCCTGGAAGGAGACCAACCCCCACTTTGCTACAATCTCCTTTCAGGTTGTTGTAGAGAGCAATAAGGTCCCACCTGAGCCTCCTTTTGTTCAAGCTAAACAAGCCCAGCTCCCTCAGCCACTCCTTGTAGGATTTACTCTCCAGAGTAAAATCACCAGCTTCGTTGCCAGTCTCTGGACACGCTCCAGCACCTCGATGTCTTTCTTGAAGTGATGGGCCCAAAACTGAACACAGTACTCAAAGTCTGGCCTTACCAGTGCACACAGGGACAATCATGTCCCTAGTCCTGCTGGTGACACTATTTCTAATACAGGCCAGGATGCCACTGGCCTTCTTAGCCTCCTGAGGACACTGCTGGATCATGTTTAGCAGGTTGTAGACCAGCCCATGTCCAGTTCCTACACAACTATTGCCTTCTTTGCCACTTCCTGTGGCTGTCTTGCTAAGAAAGCTATAGATAAGTACTCTGACTTATCACACAGACTGTTGTGCATATTTTGATTGAAGTCATACTTTGTAATCCTATGCTGTCACTCCTCGTTGAAGGTCTCATATGTGATTCCTTAACAATGGTCTTAGGTCATTTTAAGGGGTATCGGTACAGAAGGGTCATAAATGTTCATGATCTTAAAGACTTGAGGTGAGGATTGTCATGCTGTGTGCAGGGAGCAAATAACAGGTCATCCCAGAAGACATCATAATTAACTGGGAAGTGGTTAGATGATCCTACTAAATTCAGCATGTGTTCTGTCAGGCACCTGGTCAATCGCCTTCTCCCAGGACATCCTGAAGCCATAATTTGTTGTAGCCTAAGGTGAACTGGATCTGTAATTTGGAATTACATGAGGAAAGCATTGTCAAAAAAATCTTGGAAGCGAAAAAAGAAAGTTGGTTTGGGTTCATGAGCTGAATGTGTCTCCTTGATTTAGACAATCAGGATTCCTTTAGAGTGGCTGAATGGCAACTTTCACAGCATCCCTCAGGATGTTATGAGAAATTCAATAGCTGGGTTAGAAAATTACTGTGGGGACAAGGAAAAACAGTCTTGTATTAGACATGCCAGTTTTTTACTGCTCTTTATTAGCATTCTCATCTAAAACACTGTTATCAAGGTTTTTCAACTGCCATTTCCAATTACATTAGGCTGAAATTTGTCCATCAGGATGAGAATGATTGATTGAAATTCTATTTAAGTTGCTTTAACCTCTTTCAATAAGGAGAGGAACAGCAAACTGTTTAATATGTTTTCAGACTTTTACTTGTTCCACTATTGTGAGCTCTTCAGAGCGTAATTTGGTACAGTGGCTTGAGGTAGGACTGGTCAGCTCCAGAAGTTCACAGTCCCAGTTCAGGTACTTTTTCTTCCTGGGCAAGCTCTTTGACTTTTCTCTATCAGCCTCTTCACACATACTAAATAGGAGATGGAGGAGCCAAAGAGCTGTAGCCACCACAAAGTGCTTCTCACAAGCTGTTAGACTGTTGTGAACTACTTTTTCCATGTCCCAATTTATCCCTCATTTGTTGTCATCACTTCCTATGTTTAGTCTCATTAATATTTTAAGTTCTGAAGTCAAGACCTGTCACGTTTATTTGTCTGTGAAATTGCATGAGCTTTTCCAGCAGTCTGCATGTAAAATTAATATAATAAATAATATTAAAACCACTTTAAGATTCTGAAAACAGGGCACTCTATCTGCAAAATATATTCTTTTTGATTATTATTATTATTATCCCCCTTGAAGTGGCAGCTTAGTACTTCAAGTGGACTAATGGCATCTTTCAAAATCACAGTTTAATCCCAGAATACTATTTTCTTCCTCTGAAATCATAATGTTTGAATTTGACCTAGACTAGCAGAACCAAAAAAATTTTGTGTCTATTTAAATTTCATTTGGAATGGCATTCATCAATTCAAATTCAGGTTCTTACAATGTAGGTACACACATATAAATAAGGCATCTAAGATTCAGTTTAACAGACACAAATCCTCCTAGAGAGTCCTGTTTCTTTCTCTATACTATGTAGGACTTCTGGACAAATAGCTTGTCTCTGTGGTGAAGATATTTCAAGTAAGGTGGAATAAATACTGTGCTTGTGCTCCCTTTCTCAGTATTTTTATGCTCTAACTCCAGTCTTAAAGTAACTTGCTGCTTTCTTTAGAATACCAATTCACACCTTTTACAAACCAATTATAAATTTAATGAATGTTGCAGTGAGTGAACTTTTCTCTGGTGAGGCAGCTCCTTCCTGGTAAGCCCTTGCTTGGATAGTGCAGCAAGGAGGATGACTAGAGTCCTGAAATTTGCCATATTCTTGTCATATGGATAAGAGATGCAGTCTATAAAGCTTTCAGTCTGGTGGATTTTTACCAACAGAAATCTCATTTTAAAGTGAGAGTGGAGCACAAGGCATCACAAAGAAGTAAGCAGTATCCTTCTATATTAGCAGTTTATGCTTATCTAGGGAGCGGTTTTCATCCCAATGTACTTCAAACAGTGTATCTGAAATGTTAAGTGACTAAGATATTGCAAGGAACAAACTATTACTTTATGTCCGCAAGGACTGAAGGCTGCAGAAGCTTATAAGTTGACTCCTCTCACTGAAAATGTCAACATCAGCCAAGCCTCAGTCTAATTCAATTATTTTCCCTTTAGAGTATGATGTCCAAAGGAAGAGTTCCCAGTGCTTCAGTGTCTTCGGCTTCCCTGCATATTTCAGTCTGTCTCCATGTGTGGTGCTCTCAGATCCGACCCCCTGTCTGCTCTGCTGAGTGCAGACAGGAGCAGAACTGCCACAGGAACTGATAGGGGTCATGATTTCCCTTGGTCTTTCTATTACTCTGGTTTTGAATGGACTTCCAATTTGTCAGTGTCTAAGGTGTATGTATTGAGGACTCCAACTTACAGGGATTAGAGAGAAACAAAACTCCCTATATTAAGATTATTAAATTAATCTGCTTCATTGAAGGATGAAGCAGACTGAATAAAGGAATGGTTATTCCATGGGCCCTGGGGCCTTAGGGCATCAGGAGAGGAAATGGAATGATTTATTGCAGTGTATTTTAGAGTACTTTCAAAGTTTGAATCATCTTTGTAATTTGAAATCACTTTGGATCTATCAGAGCTTACCCAAAGATTGACAGAAATTAAAAACCAGTAGTTTTTTTAATCTGAAAGTGTTTGAGCATGGTTAGCATAGATGAGTGAAGCGCTGCATTTGACACATAAATATTAGAGACAAACAGTGTAAAGATTAGCGTTTGGACCAAAATGTTGATTCTGTAACTGATCTTTAATTCTTGCAGCTTCCTTAAACATACCTGAGGTTTTTGGCCTTTTGGCCAAAACAGGTACTTGAAACACCAAAATATTCTCTGGTATGGTAAAAAAGTACAACAGAAGCTAGAACACTTTGCTCTTTTTAATATCAAACATGCACTGATTCACCACTGCTTGGGTTTATTAATTAAATTCTTCACCTCTTTGCTGTCAAGGTTTAAAGCACTTTTTAGCTGCGTTATTAGCATGGGTACATCCATTGCTGCCATCCAACATGTCATCCTTGTCTTTGCTCCTCTGTTCAGCAAGGGTCTGTCTTTAATACTCACAGTAAAAACAAAACTCTTTAACAAGATCATTGCTTTGTTTCTGCCAGAATAGATCCTCCTCCAGATTTGCCGAAGCTTTTTGATTATAGCTGGAGGATGACTTACAGCAACGCAAGGCTTTGCTGGAGGCACGCTGCCTTGCCGGGGCATTACCTGGAGGAAATCCCATGCTCTCGGCTGTCTCAAAAGTAGTTTTCAGGAGTTGCTTTTTTTGAAATTAAATCCCTGACATGGGAGGGGCTTCCTCATGGCACCCAGAGCCACAGCTCTCCTCTCCTTAATGCAGGTTTTCTGTGGGCTAATCCCTCAGTCCTGCCCCAGACCCTGAGTGGGATCCACATGAGACCTGTATGAGACTTATGGTTGGGAGTCACCTGTAAAATTCACAGAGGTTTTGGGAAATTTCCATTTTCAGTTCTCTAAAAATCATGCCTTGATAGATTAATATGATTCACCTGCTGTATTTTTCAAGCTCTCAAGTATGTGCTACATACCTCAAACAAACACGCAAGGACAGAGAGGGTGCCGAGAGCTCAAATCCGTATTTGGCATGACCCAGTGAGTGACGGTGACTATGGATAAGAATGGAGGAGACGGGAAGGACAAGAGCTGCTGCTAAGACAGTTGTCTTACGCAGAATCGGGAAAGGGTTTTTCCAAAGAAATTTGGAACCTGAAGGCACTGACAAAACAGTTTTGGGCAGAAGGACAGATGGTCCTAGATGGCTGGGAGGGGGAGGACAAGAGGAGACGGCAAGGCTGACTGGTGATAGTGGAAAGATGAAAAGAGCAGAGGAAACAGACTTCAATTGTTTAGAAAACAAGGACTGCCATCTGGGTCTGGCCTGTGAATTGAGCCCTACAATCGGGACCAGCTTGGGATAGTAGCAGAAACCACATTTTTGCACAGCTGGATGCACAGCTTCAGACTGCTCGCCTGTTCTCGCATTTGTAGCACTTGTAGAGATTGTATTGTTTTTCTTTTTACTAACCCCATTTCAAAAGTTTGAGTGGGTAATGAAACAAAACCACCAGAATTCATAAAACTTTACTGCTTTATTATAAATTACAAATCCTAGTCTAAAATGAAATACATAGAATGAATGTTTTACTTTTAGTATTTACCATCTGACTTTTTTTCTCCTATTATGTGAAAAAACCCTTACTATTTCTGTCCTTATGATTTGTATTAAAAATACAATATCTCAAGATATCTAAAAGGAGAGAGCCCTGTACAGAGAGAGGCATTGCACAAAGGGCCAGAAACATCCCAGTCCCAAAGAAGTAATAAAAATTAGATTGGGAGGAATGTGGCCAAGTGATTTACCCACTGTCATGCTTGGGATGCAGGAGGAGTAGACTTAGATGCCTGCTGTCTCCACAATGGCCTGGCCGCCCAACACAGATTTCGATAGGGTGCAAGCAGTAGCTTTGTGCTCCCTTGGCCACTGCTCGATTTAGCAACCCTTCAGGCTTGTTCTTTACTCCTTTTCTTCCCATTATACATGAATCATGCAAAGACATCAAAACCCACACATCTCTGCATCAGCTTCTGCAGCTTTCTCTAAGGGGAGTGTGTGGGGTAAGCAAAACATCTCAGCCAAGCCAAGCATCCTGTTTATTTCTCTCAGAGTAACTCCATGCATTTTGCAGGGTTAATCTACACCATTCAGCGACTCCAAAAAAAAAAAAAAAAAAAGTAGCTAAATACTGGACAGGGTAATTTGGTATTGTCCATGGACACAAAAGAGAAAGCATCATCTTTCTTCCATGTTCAACTGGGGTTTGGCGGAGACAACTGCAGCAGGATTAGTCAGCGTGCAGCTAAATAATCAATGTTGGAACAAGGATGTCTCTGGAGAGAAATCTTCCTGTCTGAATTATATCTACAAGTGTATAGGAGTACAACATGGAGTTCCCTTTTATGCAACTCCTGGGAATCATGCAGGAGGCCTGCGGGCAGCTCCTGCCCTCCCCTCTAGTTTGACCACTAGTCCTGTTGTGCAGCAAAGACAGGGAGCTCTTCAAATAGTTTGGACTTGTGGGAGAGGTTTTTAACCAGCTGAGCCTGTAATCCTTCCACATCTGAGATGAAATAGCTCTGACACAAAGAGCAAAAGGATTTCTTTGGGGAGATGTAAATGTGTCCTATATTGCTGGTTAGGCTGAGAGTCTCAGGCTAGAGAAGGCAAGCACGTATGCTATTTTTGCATTATAAAGCCATGTTTTGACTGGGGCCTCTTCCTGGATGTATCATGTAACAACCAGCAATAAAAAGAATGATCTTACCTGCCACCTGTGTGTTGAGAACCTTCTCAGAAGAAAGGGCATGTGAATAGCCCTCAGCAGAGGAGGATGTGAATTTCTAGGCAAGGCTTGTGCGTGGGAACATGCCTCTGCCCACATTGGTGCAGAGGGAGGTGGTGACCCAGGTGGGACTCTCAGTCAGAGACCAGCTCACTCACTGGGCTCCTTTCTTCTCTCCATTCACAGCATCCAAAGGGATGCCTCTACTGCATTCCAGATGAGTTACCACAATCATCATCATTTAAAAGGCGATTCTATCCCACACGTCTGTATAAAAAAGGATACTGGAATTACTACTACTTTTTTTGATGGTGTCAAAAAAACTGTTTATTAACATGGACTCCAGTGATTTATTATCCTCTTTTTTAATTTCACTTTTATTACAAATACATGCAATACATTTATGGGATATAATGGAATGTCAGCAAATATTGAGTAAGGGCTATTTTAAAGGTAACACTATAAAACAGTTGCTCCTTACCTCCCATTACTATTGCACAATAAATCTCCACCCAGTACGCACAGTCTTGTAAAAAAATTATTGTCCCTAGGAAGTTACGATAGGCTAATAATTTTCTTGTCTTTTTACAGTTATCACTTCTCCTAAATATCTCACTTGAAAACAAGTGATGGGACATGGCTGAACAAATTACACATTTCAGAACAGAGCACACCAAGACAATTTTTTTCATAAAGAAGGCTTACTCTAGAGTACCTTCAAGATATAATTTTAGTTGTCCTAAATAATTGCATTCTATTGACATTTGGTTAGTTAGGGTATTATTTTCTGGTGTATGTTGTATTAAAGTAAATGACCCTAGGATTTTAAAATTACATTGGCTGCAGCTTTCAGCTGCAAGAAAAGGTCAAACCTTACCAAGCTGAGCAACTACTAGGAGAAATTATCACCAGGCTATAGTTAAAATAGAAAGCTCATAAAGCAGCATCAGCACTATATGGAGATTAGGGAGGTTTAGGGGCTTGTTTTGTGGACAAGAAGCACAAACAACAGCTCCTTTTTGTAACACCTCCAGAGTTTTCTTGCCTCACTAAACCCTCTCCAAAGCTGATTGCTAGGAAAGTTCTCCTTTCAGTGTTCCCTGAACGCCCTAATCCTTCTCTACCTGAAAAAGAACTTATTGCCAAGCTTGTCCATTTTTCACCCAGAGTGTGACTGGGCACTGGAACAGGCTCCCGAGGGAAGTGGTCACAGCACCACACCTGTCTGAGTTCAAGAAGTGTTTGGACAATGCTCTCAGGCTCATGGCGTGATTCTTGGGGCGTCCTGTGGAAGGCCAAGAGTTGGACTCAACAACCCTGACGGGTCCCTTCCAACTCGGCATATTCTATATTCTAATAAGGTATAATAGGTCTAGTAAATGCTCACAACTGTTCACCCAGTGACAACAGCAGTTCTGCAAAAAGACAGAACTAAATCCTAATGTGGGTGCCAATTCAAAGAGAGTCCCACTTGCCAAAACGCACCTGAAACCTTTTGTTTCCTTTTATAATACCCTGAAGAGCACGATTTCAATACCATTCTCAGGTCTATTTCTAATACTTCAACTTAAGGATAAATTAGCTCTCAATTTGAGATTGGACGTGGCACTGAGTGCCATGATCTAGTTGACTGGAGTTGGACCAAGGGTTGGACTGTATGATCTCTGAGGTCTTTTCCAACCCAATCAATCAATCAATTCTATGATTCTATGAATTCAGGGGACGACATGTGAACATACATGTGTCTTCTGCCACAGCTTCTAGCAGCAAGCAATGGACCTGAGCCTTCAGAACCTGAAACTGTCAGACATCACTACCTCTCTTGAAAGAAAAGCAGGCTGGTATCTCACATTCAATGATGCATTTGTTTATCTGCTGCCCTTTATAGTAGTCATCAGCATTTGACTGTCATGCCAGAATGGGCTTTCCTGTATCACCAAGTGTCTGACTATCTAGTTATGGCAACATGACTCCAGGCTACCCTTCCAACCTGCTACAGCTGTGCTACAGCCTAGGCCAAAATGACATATTTAGATCACAATTGCACTTTTTCAGTACTATTTTAGTCCCTTAAGTATCCAGCAGACAAAGCTGCAAGAGATGTTCTTTGCCTGAGGCTGTGCTCCCTCAGTGCCGCAGGACATCCCACTGGCTCACAGCACGTCCCCTCTCAGGGGACACCAAGCTCCACAGAGTGCTGTACATTTCTCGTTGTGAAAGTTGCCTAATCTTGTGAGCAAATCTACCTAGAACCTAGTTAGGCCAGTTTTGTTTTTTAAAACACATAAAAAATGCTATACCTTTAAACATAATATAGCATAGTTTCAATATTGTTTGGTCTTCTGGAGTTCAGCTGCTTAACATTATTTGAAGTATGAAAAACATTATTTGACAAGTATAAAAAGATTATCATAATTGGAACTATTCACTTGGAAAATCACTACAAAAATATGCTTAGCCTTATGACCAGTGTACAGTCTATCTGTCTGTCTTAGGTACTGCTTTGACTACGGGTAAAAATATAGCAGAGGGATGTCACTTATCCTGGAATATTTTTAGGAACTATTGATAAAAAAACTAGGAATTGGCTTTGTTTCTGTTTATCCAGAAACACACTTCAGACTTCAATCCTCTTTGCTACTATTAATTTTGCTTTATTTTCTTACTCTGGTACATGATCCCTGTTACTGTTTTGGTTTTTTATGTAATTTGAGACATGATGGCATCCAAATCTTATTTCAACTGAGAACAAAGTCCCCTGGAATTGGAAGGACTATAGATACATGGGAAGACATTGTCTGTGTCTCAAAAAGTTTAAAATGGAAGTCAAAATAAGTTGTAAGGATGAAGAACCAGATGGAAGATGAGCCCAGTGATGAGCTGAATAATCACAGCGCTATGGTTACATAAAACACAGCACTGTGCTTCCAAAGAGCCACTAAGTTGGAATCTGTAAGCATAATATAAGAAACCCCCATGAATATCAACTTCAGTGTGCTTTGGCTATCAATGGATGACTGATTTCTTGGAGGCTACACAGGCACGCTGCAGAAGGCAGTGAGGTCTTGAGGAGGATTTGAAACAGGGTCACGGTCTCACTGCAGGGTGAGCACAGCATGTATGAGGAGTGATGTGCAAAGAAGATGATGGTCTCCTGTGAGCGAGACAGAGAAAGACACCTTCAGAGCTAGTAGCGTGATAATGAAAGGCGTACGGATGACATGTTCCAAGACAAAATCGGGAAAGTAGGACAAGGTAAAACTGTACAAAGCCTCAGTGTAACATCTCAAGTTGAGCAGCACAAAAGGGGAACTTATGAAGACTTTCATCAGGGTGGGGAAGCTGGGCTGCTGGCTCGGGAACACACTGGCTTTTGTCTTATCTTTTGATAGTTTGAAAGAGGTGATACAGGCAAAGGAACCAAATGTGCTACTGTGGGCTTTGCTGCTGTGAGAAGTGAGGAGATTCTGAATGGCAATGTGCAAAGCACCAATGGTGATATACTTTAGAAGGAGTTTCTGCTGGATTTAAATGTGGTCTGGATGTTTGGAGAAAGGAGAATAAAACGCATCTATTGTCCAGGGCAATTCAGGGACAGTGGCAGTGGTAGCAGTTGCAGAGAACGAGAGAGTTTGAGAATTTGATGGGGAAGAGAAAGAGTTTTTGGTTTTCTCAGTTAAGCCCATGATTAGATACCCAAGGTGTTGAATATTGGCCAAATTTCAGAGCTTGGTGAAAGTGGGTAAATAAAGAGGCAATTTTGAATCAGAGTGAGCTGCAGAGAGGAAAGGCTAAAATTCATTTGGAAAGTCAAAATACTAGCTGATCACGTAAAGCTTAAAGAAGGACAGTATTTTAGAAAAAAATTTAATTAATTTACATAGAAAGCATCTGATATAACAATGATCAAAGTGGAGGACAAAGATAGGAATTTTTGTGCAGATACCAACTTTCCAGGTAGACTGTTTTGACAGGTCTTACTAATGCTTCATTACATGCAGGTCTTTATTAAGAAACTCAAGGAAAGTGCTCTGTGATTCTTTACAATGGAACAATATAATTATTGTGAATCAACTCAGCATCTTCATCTTTCTCTCATGCTGCAAAGGGACTGAAAAGTTACATAGTTAAAAGGATAAGCTATTGTTCCAGAAACCAAAGCTAGATAAAATGCAGTGCAAGTTTAATGTAAGGCTACAATTAAATGAATAAAAACCTTGTGATACAAAAAGCTTTGGTGATGGGAATGAAGGAACCAAAGGTCTGCAAGATTTTAACATGTAATTATTGCTAATAACCTACTTTTAATGTAGCAGTCTTCAATTTAAAAGCTCCCAAAATGTCTTAGATACTACATTGTAAAGGTATTCTTTTAAGGGTTCCATTTTGAGCTTTTTACAGTGACAAAAAGTAGTAACAGTACTTGCAAAGTTGCCACAGTGAGCAGAAGGGAAATCACTGGCTATTCAAAAAATGTGGTGTAATTTTGTTCAGCCTTTAGTGCAACCCCTCCATCTCACATCTCCCAATTACTTCAGCTTCGCTGCTTTTTCTTACCCTCCCTGCTCCTGAGTCCCCACTCACCTCCCCTTCCTTCACTGTCATTCTTACATTATTTCTCACACAATTTTTCATGGTCCCTTCCTACCAAAACCCAGGCCTAATATGGATCTAATATGACATTTCTTTCCTCACAAGGTGTGTTTTCTGTGTTTACTCCTGCACTCAGTGCTGCCTTTGCCCGGTGAGTGTGTAAATGCAGGGGGGCAAGGCATCCTGCTGCTCCGTGCTGAGCAAAACCCCAGGACCAGGCAAGCACGCTGCTGATTGATCCAGAGCACACCACGGTGGTTGTGATTGCCGCAGCCTGGCTGCCACAGCAGTAACAAACTCCGTGGCATGTGGGAAATGCATTCATTTAAGGGATGTCTTTATACAAGGGACTTGTTGTTGGAAAGTAATCTTATTCTGAGGGAACACAATCCAGCTCCACACTAACAATTTCGAGAGGTAACTTGTTATTGTAGAACAGAAGGTGAAGAAGAACAGCGTCATTTCCTGAAGATACTACTGAGTGCAGAGAAATTACCTAAGATGGAATTTGTCCTGGTTTTCTGCCTGATAACTCTCCCTCTAACTTTTCTGCCAACTCCTGTGTACAGCTGGTCAAGACTCACATATCTCATTTGAAAGACAACATTTACAAAAGCACCACATCCCCATCATGATCAAAGAGCACTGGTAAGTGGTGCGCTTACAGAGAAAGACCAGGATAAATCTGTTTTTCTAGTTTTCCCTTGCAAGTACTTTACTGTCCTGATGACGAGCCCTGCTCAGGGCTAATTTATTATCTATTTCATATACTAGAAGTGTTCAAGATATTGCTACGTTTCTGTTATTGAAGATAATGGAGATATATTTTTTACAATTATTAAATTTTCCTTACCTGCTGTGTTACAGAACAGACATATTCTGGTGGATTTTTCCAAAATAGCATTAATTGTCAATGATGTGATGGATCCAAGGTCCAAAAACTGTATTCTTTTCCACCAAAATGGAAATTGACATGCCAAGGAAAAACAGCTTGGCATGACACTGCCATCTGAGAGGGGTTCTGGACAGGAAAATGCTACCATGTTTGACAATTTTTGGTCCTGATAAAGCACTATGTATATGTATTTTTTTAATGTGGCTATTAATTCAAGCACTGTAACTTCATTTATCACATCTGTTAAATATTCTCTGCAGTTCTTATTTCTGCACCACGTTAATAAAATGTGATTCAAACAAAAAAGCAAATGCAGCACAAATGAAACAAAAGAGATTGTGTATGAACAAATCTATAGCAAAAACTCCTTCCTATAGTCTTTCTACAAATCTTTATTTATGTCAGGAAGTTCGAATTTTTATGTGTTTGCATTTCTCCTTTATCTACTAAACTGAAGTATGGCTTCAGTGCTGCATGAAATACAAATTCTGAGCTAAGTTGTCATTCATTGCTGCCCAAGATTAATTTGATGTTTTGGATAATAATCTCTGGTGTGTAGTGTAGAAATACAGAACCCACTCTTGTGAGATGCTGAGAATGACTGATTTCGATGGAAATTGAGGGAATTTGGACTCATTTTGAGCCTTCACTTCTTTCTATCATATTTATGTTTATACCAGCCCATCAAACCCTGTGTCACCTCAGACCAGAGTCAAAATCAAACATGAAAAGAAAACTGCAAAAATGCAACAGGACACATGGGTGGTCAAGTTCATTTAAAGCTGAAAATAAAACTCACCGGCTGAGCTCTGTGCAGTACTGAGTGGGCAAGTAAGAATAGAAAAAAGGGTATGGTAGAGTGCATGCTTCTCTTGCCTGACATTTTGGGGAGTCACAAGTTCAGGATTTTCTGACTGAACCTGAACATGGGCATGCTGTGTGACCATGAGTAAGAATTTTTAATTTTCCTTCATGTAAACATCTGCCAAATGTCATGTGGGTGGCAAGACTAAGTGGTGCTAGCAGTGCATTCCCATATCCTTCACTAACTGGGAGAAAGGACAAAATTGTATATGAAAATATGGAGACTGCTATTTGAGGAGCGTGTTCTGCAAGTTCAATGCATTTTGAACTTATGCAACCTATGAAGTCCTACTCTAGAATAAATGGACTGAACACATTAATATCTCAGTGGCAAAGATCCTGTAGAGTGGAGAAAGTTCCCTTTAACTGGTCACAGGTTGCCAGAGGTGCAGATGGAGAAGAAAGAGCATAGTAGGGGTTGAAATGGCTCTTTTAGCACTTTCTGGTTTGTTGTAAAATATCCTGTGTCATTTGATGCACTTGCATTTGCAGAACTCCTCACAATGATTTGGGTGCTGCATCTGCCTCTTCTTTTAATGACACAGACAAGTGAAGACAGGAGATCAGAGCTCTGGGGATGGTGTGAATAGCTGCATCTGGGGAGGTGTGGAAGAGTGAGTGTCTGCATAGCTGGAAGATAATATACTTCTTCACATCATTCATCAGAGAAAACCGAGACCAAAGTCTTGGGGAGGAAGAATAAATATGGAGCTCTTGTGCTAGGTATGACTTCAACAATATCACTTCAATTATAAAAGCCACATAAACAGCAGGAGAATCACAAGGGCAGCAGTAAACACAAATGTGTTCACATGAGTCCTGATTTAGCAGTTTTGGCATTTTTATAGAGGATGCTTCATCTTTGTCATTGCTATGGGAATAAAGAGAAGAAGAAATAAGAGCCTCCTGAATTTCCTCTGATTAATCCCCTATCTCTTTTCTTGTCTATTAGCAAAAGTTCAAAAATAACTGCTAGACATAACAGTCTGACAACACAAGGGAATGATCAGGGGAATTTTATATCCTCATTAGTCCTTCGCGGAAAACACAATTTCTCTGATACTGCATCCAGATCACTCCTTTTTCAAACAGCTTAAAACAGTGGCAGTACTGTACAGAATTTGAGGCCAGAGCCAGCATTGCATTGTTAGGGACTGGCCCCCTGTATAACCAGGCTGAAGGCTTTCTCCCCACTGCATTTTACAGTGAGCCAAACCGCTCATTTTTAATATGGTGGTTTTCCTCAATGCCTTCAAGATCTCATGCGAATACAGTGAGAGAGAGAAAACCACCCTTGTGAATTTTTAGCAATGGCCAAGCACACTCATCATTAAGAATCTGTGTCTTGTTTCCCATTTAAGTTTCTCTGCCTTGGTTCCTGGCAGGACTTCCCCAGAATGGCTGAAGATGTCGTCCCCAATACTTTTTCCTATTGAGGGATATACATTTTACAGTTAATTTGCCTCTCAAGCTCCCTTTTGATACACTGCACTGAGAGACCTTTTGAAGAATTAGGTCAAGCAACAGGAACCGTGACACAAAGCTCAGTGCGGTAACTAGAGTGTAAAATACTGAAAATCTCTTTACCAAGAAGCATTTGCTTCCACTCTCAGATAATTTCTGTGAATCTTTTATGCACATTCTCTAATATTTCAACATTGCTCCAAAACTTTTTGCTATTAAAAATATATGGGACAGTTCTGTACCTGGCTCACTTGTCCCTGGGGTAAAAGGATCTCTTTGCCCCTGCTCAGTGTCCACTCTTACTACTCAGAAGATTGGCATTTTTCTTCATGGTGGCCTTCTTTTACCTTTTCACTCTTTCCAGTCCCAAATGGTTTTCAGGAGTCCATGATTTGCCAGTAAATACTGAGTCTCTTGGTATGGGCTAAAATTTCTTTTCCTGGGTATTAGGATGTATTAGCTGTATGAAAATATTTTCTGTATGAACAGGCTTACATATTGAATTATTCAGATGCCTCCAAAGACTGTCTAGCCTTCTTCAATATTTACCACTCTACCAGTATTATCCAAAATTTCTGTCAGGAATGAGCTCTGGATTATTTCCAGATTTTTTGCAAAACTTGGTAATATTCAGTCTACAACACTTGTGGAGTATTTGCCAGTAATTCCCCACTGAAAATTTTTTAAAATTGGATTGCTAGGCAACGTTGAATCCCTTCTAAGATGCATTATACTGATACCGCACTCCATACGTTTTGCCATAATGGTGTCTTTTACTAAGGAATCTGGATGGATTACAGGTAGGTGGTTATCTTTAATAACTAAATTTGCAAACCTATCTAAAAGGAAATTATTTGTATATGACCAAATCTATTTTCCATGCCTTACCAGTATTAATTATGGTGTCAACATTCAATTCGTTAACTAGTAAGTCCCAAACAGCTGTCAGATTGTTGTCAGGCACAGCCCACATATAATTACCGGGGTCATTCTGCTCACAGTATGGATATTAGTGTTCTTACAGTGTGGAGGAATTTTCATGGCATAACAAGGCACACAGGTAGCAATGAGGCATAAATCTCCTTTGCTGGGTTCATAGACAACCCCACAGCTGATTCCAGGCTTCGGGGAGATTTGATGGCTGTCACTGTAACTCTGAGTCACTGAAAATAGCTATGACAAAACTGTTATAAAATCTTCTCTTTCCAGGTAAGGTGCACTGTGTTTCTGTGTATTAAGGAGTAAAACTGTCCTATGACTGAGCTGTCATTCTAAAACCAGATTATTTTCCTGCAGTGTAACACAGAGAACTACAAAGTCTTGCACTGCTATCTGCATTTTCCCCTCCCTGTGTAATGGCTAATTCCTGGAACCAATTTTGTGTTTCATTAAATCCCTTAACGCTTTCAGCAAAGTTCCAGGTCAAGGCTCATCAGATGAGCATTTGGTAGACATACTGGATAATGATTTACATTCAATATGAGAAAAAAAAGAAAGCTCCACAGATAAAACATCTTTCAATTTAATTAGAGACCTTTTTTTTTCAGACAGTGATTTGTGGTGTCTATTAATTCACCTCCCTTCTCCCTGAAACAATCTGTTGGATATTAGAATAAAAAGGGAAGAAGAAATTAAAAATATCAGGGAGTAATCATTACAATTCTGGGATTTAGTGGAAGAAATAGCAAATGAGAAATCTGAGGGATTCTGATGGAAGTGCGACAAAAGTAAAATACCCACTGGCTTTGAGAATTTTAGAAGGCTGTTACCCAATTAAAAAAAATACAGCATTTTCATAAGAAAATACATATTTCAGTAATTCAAAAGTCTTCTACTGATTTTCAAAAGTCATCAGAAATTATTTTGACTTTCTGTTGGACTTGTTACAGTATAAAGAGGACTTTCAAGAATACATTACTATTTCATGCTTCTTTCTGTCTGGTATTAGTTGGTAAAGATCAACCTTTTTAAAAGACACGTGTAGTACTGCTCTATCATCTCTGAGTGTTATTTCAGATCTAATTATCTTCCCTGGTAAAGATTCTAGTTTATTTCTCATGTGAATTTCTTTTACCTCAACTTTCAGCTGCATTTTCTTATACTAACTCTGAAGATTCTCTATTAGCAGCATTTTCTTCCCTTTGTAGATACTTCTGAACTGAAAACAGACTTTCCCTTAACCTTAACCTTCTCTTTGATAATCCAAATATATTGACATTTTGAGTGGCTTGCTACAAGGCATATCTTTCAATCCTTTAATCATTCTCAGGACTTTCTTCTCTTAGTTATGTCCAATTTCTCAGTGTTTCTATTGAAGTATAGATGCCTAGAAGAAATTGCATTACTGCCAGGTATATTTTTTCAAGTTCTGTTTGTTATGCCTTATTTTCTGCATTCCAAGTGTGTATTGGCACCACACCTATAGACATGGCCTGCACTCAACTTGGTATCAATCACAACCCATTTTTCAGAACCTGTGTGACTTCCCTGTATATATATCTCACAATCCTACATTGCTTCTATTTGCCCATAGCAAAATACATAGAGGGTATTTTTGCTCACCTTTGTAAGAAATCCATACCTCCAACTATTATCCTTTTTTGGGTTGGTGGTTTGGGGTTTTTTTGGGTCACGTATCAAGACTATCTGTTTCTTTTGTCCAAATAATTTTCAGCAATAAGGACATGTTTGGTTCAGGATCAGTGATAAAAATGTTAAGCTGAACAGGGCAGGACCTGAGTCCTATTACATCCTTCCTAAATAGATACTTATTTAATACCAATTTAATAATGTTAATAATGAACAAAGATCACTGTTCCTTTTATTCTCTGTGTTTAAAAAAAATGTCTCTCTGGTGCCCTTTCTTTCTTTGGCTACTGATTGATCCATGCTTGATTTTCCTTTTCTTACTGAATTTTGAGGTGGTGTTTTTTCTTACTCACACGAGTTTGGATCCATTTGCTCTCCTGTCTGAATACGTGCACGTGCGTATGCAGAATCATGTGTTTGCAACTATTTCTAGGCTAATTTTTAGTACTCTACCCTTCTGGTTTTGACTGTAGTTTTTTTCTGGAACTAGTGAGAAATCAGAAGGAACTACTCCTTCCCTTGTACATTCTGCTTACAGTCTTTTTTTGGACAATGTGCCTCATAATTACACTGCATTACACAGTGAATTAATAACTCCAAAAGGAAAGAAATACAATAGTGGTGGTGAAGGACAGGCTTGAAATGGGAAAAGAGCAGGTCTTCCAAAGTGAGGAACAAAACCTGATAATTACATTAAAGTGATCAGCTTGCCAGTGAAAGAGAGAGGAGAGGTAGAGCAGAATTTTAGAATTGCCACAAGGCAGATGACTTGTCAAGAAAAGCTCCAGTCATACCTCTAAATAAATAATAATTTTTAAAAATCCAACTATAAACATACCATCCCTTGAGAGGGAAAAAGGCTTAGTACCTGAAATAGGACTTAATCAGCTAAATGTGAGTTCAGGACACCTAAGGAATAGCTGTATGCTTTTCAGACTCTGAATAACATAAAAATACCATGGATTTCAACTCACACTCTAGCAGAGGCTCAGTTATTTGGCAAAAGTGGTCTGAAGCAGTTCTAGACCAGCTTATATCAGCCTGAAGGACCATAAAAATTATATGTGCCAAAATGTCCAAACTGGTTTTTTATCAGTATGAGGCTGTGCCCACATCAGGAGCATTTAGCTGGCATGGATGGCAGCATAGCTGCACCAGAAAGATGCTTTGAGCTCAGGGACTGTCAAAATGTCAGATGGTAGATGCCTTATCCCTGACATACCAGTGTAGGTCAGATGCCTGATACATGGGGTTGGGTACCCTGCTTGAGCCTGTGCTGGCTGTGCAACCTGAGATGGACACTTTGCAATCTGAACACATACATTAATAAATGTCAATAAATGCTTGAGACAAAATATGAGGAGATGTAATAAGGATAATAATGAGCGCTGCAAACAGCCAGGAGCCGTGACATGGCTGCATTTTATTATACTGAAAGAGCTTTGTAATGAGGATGAAGTGGGCATCATTTAATCAGCTCGATTTTTCTTACCTAGCAGATTATCCCATTGGGATAAACCTGCCTGGATGGTTTAATAAAGCATATTATAGACAAGAATTATATTCAGTGGTGTTTCAACTTGTAAATTCAAATGAAAAATGAGGTTAAAGTTCAGAGAGAAGATTTAGTAAAACTTCATCATTTACTCCAGCTACCATTAAAACCTTAGATTTACTGTTTTTAATTAAGCATCCTAGCTGTTCCCTAGTGTGACAAGGCATCCTTTGTCTATCTTAAGGTCATAACAACTAGATCAGCAGTCAACATAGAGACATCATCAGTGCACAGGGGAAGATATTTAAATAATGTATTATTGTGTCCCTTTCTTATTACAGCGTTAGTGAAATTTCATTAAGAAGAAAACTAATATGCCTGTGTGCTCTTGCAAAAAAATACCACCGTGGAAAAGGAAAAGGGGAAGGGAATGAAAAACTTTCCATTGCATAAAAAAAAAAAAAAGAAAACAAACCAACCTGGAGTTGTAGGACTTGAAGAAAAATGGAGGATGTGGGGGCCCCAGCTGGTCTGGGGTCTCTATGGAATGATTGGACTGTGCTAGGAACTTCTGCACACCGTCAAGGTGGCATACACAGAAGGAGAGACTGTAACACAGAACCGAAGTTCGGTCCCTAAAGTGATGAATCAATGTTATTTGACATGCGCAGTCTGTGTGTCCAATTAAGAATTATTTATGTATAGAGAAACCAATGGTCCATGGACATGTGTCAATATTGAGGTCTATACAAGCCGCAGTTTCTGATATAATAAAGGTTTTCTGGTTCCTGTTCCTGGAGAAGACATGTTGCTTCTTGACCTATCCCGACTGTACAGCGACAGGACACTTTGCATTTTGAAGTTCTCAACATCTAACAGGTTTGCACTGAAGCAGAGATGCCACTGTAAAATACAATTTGCTTTGAAGATAGGTGGGCCATGCTTCCCTGTAACTATAAGCAAAAGAATGGCAGGTGTGTTCTAGTTCAGCCTCAGACGAAAGAGATACATAATTTTCCTTGAATACCATGTGCCGTTCTAAACTGGTTAACCTCTAAAGTGATCCCCTGGTGTGGGGAGAGGTTCAGGGAAGAGTATCATGGAGCGTCAAATCTAGTGAAATCTCCCATAGTTTTGGTGAAAAGAAGAAGCAGGGCAAGATCATCCCTCTGAAAAGTTATAAACAGGAGTAAGGAGAAATATTCTGCATGTACAAAATCATGATGGCACAGAGTGAAGAAGGAGCAATTTTTTCTTCCAGTACAATATGCAGGAGCCTACAAATACAGCTAACAGGAACTTGGTGCAAAACAAAACTACTAGTAGATAGGTGGTAGGCTTGTGACACTTGCTGCCAGGGGAAGCTGTAAATGCAAAGTGTTTGTATAGGTTAAGGGAGAGGCTGGGCAAATGCACATGGAGGAGACATCCACTTTGGATTACTCAATACAGGAAACCTGTTGGGCTCAGACAGCTCTCTAAGCTGAAAATAGTTGGGGAACAGAAGGTTACTCAAGGTATCAAATCCTCCTTTCCTGTCCCCACATGCTCTGGTACTCACTTGTAGCTGGAGACAGGATACTGGGCAAGTCAAGCCCTTGATCTCCACTATGGAGAGCCATTCTGATTTTTGTTGAAGTGGATTAACTCACTGCTTCAAACTGGAGGAGGACTCCTGAAAAAAAAACCCCACTTATAAAGTGGCCATTCATTTCCTTTCATTAACTACATGATTGGGGACCCTGGTACTTGTTTTCTGAGACACCTAGTCCTTCTTTGATCATCTGTATCATAATAAACCATTGCCCCTGGAGTTAAAAAAATCCTCTCCACTGGAAAGACATTTTTTTAAAATCTTATTGAAAAGCTTTAGCACAATTTCACCCTGATCTTTGACTGAGCAGTGCTTTTACACAGACCATGATATTTAGAAGAAAATAAAGAAAGGAAGCCTCATTTCCTAATATTCTGTGGCTTGTTGAATTACAGAGACAAGTGAAGGATCCCAGCACAAGTTGTCACCTGCATCAGCCTAACTAAATGAAAATCCTTCAATGAATCAGCCAAAGAGAGACGTGAAAAGGTAGCAGTTCCCAAAGTGTTATTCAATAGTAACGAATGCTTCTTTACTCTCTGTTATCTTCAGCAGTATTGCACATTTTTCCTAACTCCTTTCAGTGCCTTAGAGGACTGTAACTTGGGATTTTAGTGCCACTGGTGCCAAAGACCTGTTGGGTGCCATGTGGAAGATAACTGTCTCCTAGAGTTTCATTCTGTGCCTAACAGAGTAACAAACAGGTGATTACTGGGGTTTTTTGTCCTTTTTTGATTAAGAAAACCTAAATTATTCTTGTTACTGCAACAACTTGAAATTAGATAAAACATGCCTATTTAAAAATGCTTTGTCCCTATAGCTGCAAGTAGGAGCAATGCACAGGGCAAGGAACCTCCTGGGAGCTCAGGGCACTGTTGCTTCACTTGCCTTCAGTCTCCCTCTTACACTGCTCCCCCAGCTGCCCCCAGCCCTGCAGGCACCAGGGGCTGCTGCAGGACAGCTGCAGACTCCCAAAAGTACAGCGGAGGTAAAGAAAGATGCTGTTCTGTTTTTTCCTGCAATGAAATCGCCCATAAAACCCACCAGCTCAGTTGAAACCTACTTGATGCAATACCTGGCTGTGGAAAACCTTTGGTTAAACCTCTTACAATGCATATACATGGCCTCAGTCAAAAAGTCCACAGTGCAATGAAGCTGGGGATGGGATAACGTAGAAGGATTTTAAGAGCAAAAGTCTGCTTGGGTCCCTACATGGCACAAGGAAAGAAGAGGGCTTCTGCCACGCTTTGTCATGGACAGGGAAGGTGTCCTGGCATTGCTGGGGGCTGAAAGGAGTGGGGAGGGAACACAGACAGTGCTGCACGCATAAACACACATATGCACCTATGTGCATGTGGAACACGGCTCTGGACATCTTCCTCTACAAAGGGTTTTACGTTTTGTTGCTCCAAATGATTATAAATAAAATACAATAATCTGGTTAGAAACTTCAGTTCCACTTTGTTGTGGAGTATGTAGAGTATGAGGAGAGATGGCTCATCCTTGCAGGAGTTTGTTAACATGAAGATGCCAGGAAGTGGAAAAGCATGTGGTGAAAAGCAGATGCAAGCTGTCATTTTAAGATTCTACTGTGTACTTGTGATGAAAAATTGGGAAATTGAGCCCCAGATATTATCAAGGGCTTGGGCAGTGGGAGGTGGTGAACAGCCCAGCAGGTATAACTAGGCATAGATAAGACTAAGAAAGGATACCGCTTCTAGCATCTGCACAACACAACATGGTTTCAGTAAGGATGATGAGAGTAAGCAAATGGATGATGAGATGGAAGGGCTGTTTTGAGTCTTACAGAAAATGCATAGAAAAAGAAGGGAAGCTGGGACAATATAAAAGAATACATTTAAATCTCCCAGAATATCAGAACTATAAAGTCAAAATATGAATCTATTGAATTGGCCATAGGAGTGAGATTAGTTGATAGAAGCCCTGTCACAATCTCCTCAGTTTCTAAGGAAAATCTTTAGTAAAACATGTAGTAAAACTGATTTAGTGGTATAAGGCAGTCTGTGATAAAGCTGCTATAACTTGGCTTTCCAGTATGTATTACCCTGCTGTAATTATACTTGCTGCAGCAGTATTTCCTTAGGGCAAATCCTCCTGTGAAAGCCGTGGGGGGGAATTCTGTGTCGATGGCAGAAATGGTGTTATTTTTACTTCACTGTGGGATTTTATAAATGTTTCCACCTGTTCAACACAAATTAATTCTCCCAGGGAGAAAAGTAAGTCTTGTATAGAACAGGAAAGCTTTTCTGAATATTTCTGTTGTATAGTTGTTGAGGTCATATTGGAGAAGAAAGCCACAAATGTGAGTAATAACCTACAAATTTTGACAATTTAATGATGAAAACTTCTATTTTCATGATAAAAAAACACTGGAGACCTGGAGTTCACCAACAACAACCAGTATTTACTACAGAGTGATAAATCACTGCACAATTACTATAAATTACATAAATGATGCCACTTGGGCACAAGTTTGAGAAGAAATCAGTGCATACCTATGTGCAATGCGAGACAACATCTAGATGATGGTGCTTCAGACATGGCATATTTGCAACATATAATGAAAGATTGCAGGCCATTTCTCTAGGTGACATACCTCTGTTTTGCAGTTCTGTGCTAAGGTATTTCGCCCATAAGTTGCTGAGTGAGTTCATGCGTCCTCCAGCACTATCACCTCACTTCCCAATCAGTACCAATAAGGCACGGTGGGAACAGATGAGCTGACAGCTCAGACCTGCTGACCTGCGGGTGCCGCGTGAGCCTTTGTGTAGTGTTGACACCTGCCACGGGTTTGTACGTCTCCAAGGTCCCTGGCTTCTGTGTGAGGCATATCTGTTCAAGAAGGACAGAGGACAATTAAGTTCTGTGCCAGGGCTGTGCTGTCCTGTTGCTGAGGAATCAGGTTGACAGTTCACAAGGTAGGCAAAAAGGATGGAGAAAGAGCAGGATGTAAGTTGCCTGCAGTCTGTGGTCTGAGTCTGTGGTTTGATATTTGAAGCTAAAAATGTATATGGGATATGTCAGAGAGAGAACACTATAATTGGGCCTCAAAGATTTTTTTTTCTCTGTCCTTGAGTTATTGCTTCTTCTATATGTATAGCAGCAGTAATACTAATTCCTCAATAAACTGGGGACCTGTGAAAGTGAATTCATTCAAAAGTGTGAGGTAGCCAGATACTGGTGTAATGATCCACTCTTGAGGTGTCTGAGGTGGGTAAAAGAAGGTCACAAGTATTTGAAAGCGAGAGCTAGTTGAAAATGTGCACAAGTAGTCTACCACTCTGAAATATTTTGAGGTGATGAATCAAGTTTTTCAAAAATATTATGTGAAAACAAAAAATTCAGTTTACCTTTAGGATATGTTAAATCACAAATGATGATATCAGTGTATTCAATTTATACTGTTCTACTAAAAAAGAAAGTTCAACTTTGTTCCAGTATAAGATGAAGAGCCTCTTTGGAAAATTCCACTTGTTTCTAGTGGAATTGAGAGTCTGTTTATTTTTAGTTTTATGTGGCAGTTGTGCTGGAGGTCTTGGCTCACAAGGAACTGTAACTTCTTGGAGGTCTACCCATGCTCAGCTGCCATGAAAGTAACGTTCAAAGCTAAAGGTATTACATTAGAGTACTATACCAAGTGCAGACTCCCTGGGGAATTGGTTAAATACCTTATGATCTATGTGTAGGTGTATACAGAAGTCTGTTAATGAAAAGTTCATGAAGGAAAACATCTGCAGTCAAGGCTGTCAAGTGCAAAGACTCTTCCTGGAAGTGACAGTTCCCTGCACCTATGACTTCAGGTTGCCAGCTTTCAAATATCTAGTGCAAAGCTAGAGGAAAAGTGGAGCTGTGTGCTTTGCATTAGTATGCTGATCACTTCTCAGCAAGAAAACAGAAATGCAGAGGAAAAACGCTTGGCATTAAACCTTGAAAATGCCATGTCTACTACAGAGCCAATATGGGAAGTTGTTGATTTGGCTGAATTCAACACCACATGTGAGGAAGGTACACATCATTTCAGTTTTCTCTCCAACTTCTTCCCTCTTTCCTCTGGTGGGTGTCACAGACTTGTCTCACAGTGAGCACCGTGCTCTTCTCTCTGCTAAGCCAGCACCCATTTCCCAAGCGCAGTGCTGCCTGCCTGGTGTGCTACAAGTGCACACACTTAGCTCTTGACTACAGGAGAGACACCACGGCAGGACTTCAGAGCAGAAATAATCCTGCAAGAAAATGTTTATGTCTGAAAATGAAGTTCCTTTGCTTAAGTAGGACTTAATTAACCAAATTCTGATTTTACCAATACATTCCTTCTTCTGATAATATAAAAATTTAGACTGAAGGGGAAAGGAGAACTCACATTAGATTGTAACCTTCTCTTTGTCAACAGAGACAGTTTTCTGCAGGACACCTACTATGTTTTTCCTAGTACTGATATAATAGTCCCAAGAAACACTATTAGCTCTTTCAGGAAAATAATCTCCAACTGAATAAATTGCACTTTGAAAGAATAAGCAATAGAAAAATATAGATTTTGTTCTCTTTTGGTTTGTTGGTTTTTTTTTTACTTTCAAATTCATTAGAAGGCAGATGGAGGTGAAAGAAAGGCTGTACTTAACAGAAGGAGAGCTTATAACAGATGCCACATGGAAGGCTGATATATTAATGCCTTTTCTCTTCTTTTTTTTGGCTCTGTTTCTCACAAATGCAATTGTTTCCAGAAACTAATAAATATTAATACTAACAAAAAAAAAAAAGACATATTGAACTGAGCAAAGGAAAAAATATTTTGAATAATTATTTTGAATATTAGTCAAGTTCAAGTTTTAATTTCATGTTGAAATACTCTCCTGACTACCATACTAGGCTGAATATATAGAATCCTAAAATTGCAAAATATAGTAAGACCTCACCCAAGAAGCCTTACTAAAAGCCTCCCTCTCAGAATTTAAGGCCTGTAATAATTCATTTGCTTAATATTAAATTACTTCCTTGGAGTGGAAGTGCCCTTGACAGGCAGCACGGGGCTGGACTTGCTGGGGAAGCCCTTGAGCTTTGGGAAAGGAGCAGCTTAAGGAGGAGGAAAGCCAGAGATGTCTCCCTTGTCTGCAAGAGCTGTTACACAGCGTCAGAGGCTGAGGAGTACCATGGACAGCCTTGGAGGGTGGGGGGCAGCTGCAGAGCCACACAAAGAGAGTGTATAAGGGTGAATTTGAGCCTGAAGAAGCCAGCAGAGATGATCTGAAAAGTGTATCTTTGAGAACTCATGAAGTGCAGAAGAAATTTCAGAGGACAAAATACAAATGATATGGTTTCTGTCTTCAGAATGGAAATAAAGGAAGCCCTTGAGAATTTTGGAGAAGTCAGTGTAATTTCATTACCTGAAAAAGATCCTGGAACAAATTATTACATAATTAAATTATAAGCACCTAAAGAATAATGAAGTGATAAGAAACAGCCAGCATGGATTTGTGAAAAATAAATTATATCAAATCTGTCTGATTTCCTCTCTTGACACACCTGCTGCATAAGAGAGCAGTCGCTGTGATGTCTTCAGTAGGGCTTTAGACACAGTTCTGTACAATGCTCTCCAACGTTTAGCAGCACAGTGGGAGATGGCCTGGTTGAAATTACTGTACAGCAGATATGTTCCTTGAAAAAATATAGTCAGAATGACTCACATTCTTATTGACACTCCCTATCAAAGCAGACAAGTATTTTATATGGGCTCCCATGGGGGGCTCTCTGGGGCCAGTTCTGCTCAGTAATTTCAATAGCAGTTTAAAAGATGGAATAGCATGTAAATTAATTTGCTGATGACACCAAGCTACAAACCCTGTGGAGGACAAGTTTCGAGTTTGAAATGATCCTGACAGATTGGAGAAATGGCCTAAAATCAGTAAGATGAACTGAAATAAAGACAAGTTCAGAGCACTGCACTAAAGGAGAAAAAAAAATCAAGTGTACAATTACAAGCTTGGGGATATTGAGAGAAAAGGATCGGGGATTACTCTGCAGGAAAGGATCTGGGATTACAACAAATCATATCTTAACAAGAGTCAAAAATAGGAATCTGCTGCTCAAAAAGAAGTATGTCATGAGATGTATTGGCAGAAGTGTCAGATAAGGTGCGGGAGTTAATAGCTGGTGATTTGCAGTGTTGCTGAAATACTGTGTCCAGCTTTAATCCTCTCCTCCTCTCCTTTGACAAAAGAGAATCCACAGGGGAAAAAAATGCAATTCAGATACCCAGACTTTCCAGGAAAGGCTCAAATATATGGATTGTTTTCTTTAGAAAATGGAATCTAGAGGGAATTAACAGTCCTGAAATGCCAAATCAAAACTAGATGGTGATTAACTATCTAGTGATTTCTTGTCTATTGACAACAGGACGATACCTAAATTTGCAGTAATGCAATATTCTGTTCTATGTCATGAAGCATTTTCTTGGACTAATAAGACGCTGCAATTTTTAGGAAAGTTTGTATATTGCCTTCAGTGGAGGTTTAAGAACAAGTTAGGCATGTTTCATGGGTTGTGTGAAAATACTTGGTTCTGCTTTAAAGCAGGGGTTTGGCTTTAAAGTTGTTTTGGAATTTCTTTCAGTGTTGCAGTTGTATGATTTTCGGGAAGGTTTTCCTCATAGTCTGCTTCAATTTTTAAATGTGTATTCCATAGCCTTTCATCCTGAATAATTCTTTTCCGAACAGATACATCACCACCAGATTTCCAACCAAAAATGCTTTGATTTAGGGCTCTTGGTGAAGACAGTGTTGGAAATCCTGCTGATTCTAAATGCTGTCCCAGAACGGGGTTTTCAGGGGCCCAGTTCAAAATGCCTTTGCTTTAGTAACTGTGAAAGACTGAGATATAAGCTTCCCTTGGAAAATATATGACATGATCCCTGCTACCTGGCTCCTGCTAGAGAGCAGCTGGTGGTATTTGTATCAGACAAAGCTGGGCTGAGCTAACGCCTGTTAGAACTGCTAATGGTCCAGTATATTATTTGAAGAGTGCTACAGAATGTTTATCTGGTGCTGTTAACCAGTCATATTTCATGTGCTAATCACATCAAGTAAAAAAGATGCCATATTTTTTCATTACACCAACTCCCCAGCTCCATCACTTGCTCCAGACTAATCCTGTTAGAGCTGCATCTTGGCAGAGGCACTTCTGGCAAGGCACAGTCCAGAGACAGGACAAAACTCTGTTTGTCCTGCCAAGCATGGTCTTGGCTGAGATTACAAGGTTATTAAAAACTGTAGAAGCAGCCACCAAAGTGTAAATGTCCATTGCACGGTTTTGCAGATAATTGTCTTGCTGGTAATGCTGTCCCTGGCACAAAATGGGCCTGGATCATGCATAACATCCAAAACAACACTAGGAGACTGCACAGGACTCCCACATTGTCAGAGCATCAAACTTCATCTACAGTCAAATTAAAAATAAAATGTGGGTGATTCCAGCAAGAAACTCAAGCAGACCCAATAATTCAGTAAGTAACAACAAACCGTCTTGCAATATATTAGAGACTAGGAAGAAATTCTTTACTGTCAAGCTGGTGAGGCACTGGAACATGTTGCCCCAAGAAGTTGTTCAAGGCTGGGTTGGACCTGCCTGGCCTAGTGGAAGGTGTTCCTGCCCATGGCAGGACTGTTGGAACTAGAAGGTCTTTAAGATCCCCTCCAATTCAAGCCATTCTATATGATATCAAATAAAAGTTAGCTGCAAAGGAATGAAAATTCTTCATCTATATTCTATACATTCAGAAGAAAAAACTTGTCCTCTCTCAAATGCATTTGGCTACGGTGATCTGCAATTTTCTCCAGCAGAAGCTGACTCACTGCAGCCACTTCTTGTGACACCTTGCTGCCACCCAGAGATGAGTGTGAACTTGTGCCTGCCCTGTCACCCAGAGCACCACAGTGCTGGGCAGGCAGGAGTAGCAGCGCTCCTGAGTTCCCTGGGCGTTGGTAAACTACTGCCTGGAAATCGACATTACTATGCTGATATACTAAGACCTAAAAAATTCACAACCTTGTTTTTATTGCTTTCCTTAGGCCACATTGCCCTGGAAGACATCTGCACGAGGAGCTGCTATTTGGCTGTGTGTCAGATACACCTCCAGGCAACCAGAAATCCCATTCTAGTCAATTTTTGGCTGTGGAATGTTCTCTCCCTCTCTGCTTTGCCCGAAGACAGATATGCTAGTCCTCTGGGTATGCAGCTTAGTCTGTCTTTTCTTGAGGCTGAAGCTGATAGCTGAAGGTTTGACTTCAATTTTTATCAACTCACTTGTTACGTATACATACACATATCTATACCTATATATTCCTGTATGCATGCCTATCTTGTTCAGATATTTTGTTTATTTTAACTTATGGAATAAGTAACTCTAACATTTTTTAATGTAAACACTGTGGACACAACATGCTGATTTGGGTAGTGAGGCTGCAGCTGGTTTGGGAGAAAACGTGCCTCCCTGCAGGGGCCCTGTAGCTCTCAAGGCTGTGGGCTCAAGGGTACTCTGGAAACACATTCCCAAAATTGATACAGGCACGGGACTGATTGGGTGTGCTGAAGTCAGTGTTTTGGAAAATCGGATCTGTCTGTGTTTGTCAATTCAGCAGAAACACAAGGCTCTACAGCCCTTTTTCTTTATTCGTGTGTCTGCACTTAGGAAAGCCTGCAGAAGCTGGTTGGGCCTGTTGGGTTGTGGGCAGCCCCATGAGGTTTGTTGGTGGCATGGCTACACAGGCAGCCTGAGACAAGAACCACCAGGAGGTGTGTTGGGGTGTCCATCTGTTTCCTGAAATGTCAAAGGTCTGCTCAGGGAACTGGCTGCGTGGTACAAGAGCATCCTTCCCATACCTACAGACCTCACTAAATCCTTGTTCAGAGCCCTTTACTTCACTGGCCTTTGAGGATTTATTGACCTTAGCAAGTTCTTATAAATGAATTATTTGCTTTCTACTTTTTTGCAGATGGCTGATACTACCAGTGAACCAGTTTATGGTGTGTGTTTGACATGCTGGATTAGCTTATCTCTGGGGGCTAAAGCTATTAAGAAAAATCAATTTTTTACCCTTAATCTGATATTTGTTTCTCCTGATACACAGGTAGTCTTACTAATCACTCTAATTATTTAGAGTATACCAAGCCTGCTTTGTTGGCTTCCTACTTGATGGTACATTTTAGGTATAGTCCAGCAAAGAAGCTATTCCTGTGTTACTCAGCACTCTGCAACTAGAAGAGAACCATGATTCTTATGGATGACAATTGTTTGGATTACTTTTGGTTATTATACGACAGTATATCAATTTTTATATATTTCAATATTTATTTTAGAATAAATATGACCTTAGTCCAACTCCAGGTTTACAATTACTCTTCCTTTAAAATACAATAATAGTATTTATTCATCTAAATTTTCTGAATATTCTGCCATCACTGATGGAATAAGAAATTGATGTAGGGAACCATTCTGTCCTGGTTTTAAAAGAACCTGAAAATTTATCAGAGAAAGAGCCTATTTAACTAATATTCAATAAAAGGAAAGGCTGTAAGCAAAGAAACATCCATGGATATGGGCTATATTATCCAGAAAAGAGTCTGAATAGGAGTGAATGAAGTGACATCATTGCAGGATGACAAAAGTTCATAATAGAAAAACAAAAGACTGTAGAATTTCCAAATAATCCAACAACATTGCCAAAACATCACATAATGAAAGATGAAATTGAATGTAGGACAGACAGTTGCTGTTAAATTGACTGATAGAAATGCAAGGCAGAAGGCAGCTGTATCTACCTCAGCACTGCCATACTCTAAATCAAATAAATCATAAGAAAGAACATGAACATCACCATGGATATCTCACTGAAGAAGTTTCAACAGGAAATAAGAAAGCAGATTAAATAAATGTTAAACTGTAATAAGAGGGTGACAAAGAATAGTACTGAATCAAAAGAAGACCAAGTGCTTCTGCTGCAAGTCACTGAAGCCCTGTTAACTAACTTAGAATGAGGTCTCTAGAGCACGTAGTTTCAAGTACTACAGCTAAAAACATTATAGCCAAAACCAGAGCAAGGGATAATACCAAAAATATGCATGGAATACATTTTTCCATATGAGGGCAGCTTCTAAAATTTAGGACAGGCAAATGAGCAAGCATGTAATGCAGAAAATAGGGTAGAAACTGAAGTCTGTGGCTGATGCTTTCAAACATAAGAAAAGCAACCACCCTTGTAGAAATCAGAAATTGCCCAAAGATAATTCTTGTCCATGCATTATACAACTGTCATGTGAAATTCACCATCATGAACCACTCTTGAAAGCTTAGAAAGAGATACTTCTGTGAGGAGGAGAGCAAGTGGGCTTCTGATGCACTGCCACATGATGGGGAAGGGCTCTGCAGTTACACCACAGTCCCTGACACACCACTGCTGCCAGCAGCCTTAATGAGATTAACTGTTGCTGTACTGGCCAGGATGAAAAATTCATGAGGAATACATGCTTTCCTGTTTTCCATGGCTTGTAGTGAAGAACAGTAGTTCTCCTTTTTGGAGCTACAAAGCTTAAAACCAAACGTGCTGTGCCAAATTCCTTTGCTGCTGGCCATGACTGGAGGCAAAAAAAACCCCTGGATACAATTGGTCTGATTGGCTGTAGTGCAACTCCTCAGGTTTCTACCAAGTACAGTTGTCATTTATTCCTCTGGGAGGGGATAGGAATATATAACCACTTAGTCATTGCGTATTCTCTTTGAATTTTTTTCCTAATATTCAGATTGCTGGAGCCTGGTGTGAATTTTAAATTAAGGAACTAGAGGGGGAGATTGCATTTCTTTTTGTTAATGGCTTTTCCTTTCAAGCCACATTATTATTCAGTTGCCATGGTTTATCTGATTTTGTAAAGTACCCAGGGAGATGTGACAATGATTAGGCACTTAGAAATACACTGATAGACATAGCCTATCTGTGAAGGGCAGAATATTAACATTTTCTGTGTTGGCGGCCACCTACTGCCTTGGTCACCTAAAACCAGGATCCTTTTCCCCTGTGTGGAGTATATTAGATAATTGATTGATAAGAAATGTAGCTTTCTACAATAAAACTATTTATTTTTACAATTCCTACTTAACTGGAAGATAACAGATATGCAACAGAACTATTCCTCTTTCAGAAGCAAACGTATTTTTAAAGTAAAAAACAAACATTGATTTCAAATGTAAACTTCCCAGTGCTTGCTCATTTCTGTTGTTCTTGCTTTAAAAGCTGCTTGTGTTAACACTCTTGCACTCATTAAGACAGTATATATGCAGTAAAGAGCTGTGCACTTCATTTCCCACAGCTGTCTCCAGAGGCCACTGGTCCACTGCAGTCTTGACATTTTATTTACAAGTTCTTTAGCGTGGGGGGAAAAAAAAATCTCAAAAGAGGATGTTTGTCTTTTGACCTGAATATGTCTGTAGTACCCAAATTCCAGCATACTTCACCCCAACCAGAGCTTTTGTCAACATCTACAAAAGTGTTGTCTCTGGAACACAGATCTTCCTGCGCCAAGCTGATGCTCTGGCAGCCTTTTCTGCCACCATCTCACACTGGTCTTACAGGCACAAAGATTTTCTGGACTATCATCAGATGTTACTAAATGCAGGACAATAATCAGAACTAGTGCAAACCTAGGGCATGTGCCTGGAAGGTGCTGTACCAGGCTCTGGCTGGCTGTGCCAGTGGAAAACAGCTCATTTTGCAAGCTCAGTTCTTCATTTGGCCTTTTGCCTACACATTTTGAAGAATTCTTCCCTTCCAAAAATGCTCCCAAAATACTTTTGGGTTCCATGCAGCCAACCTGCTCTTTTGTTGACTGAGCTCCCATCATGATGAATCATGATGATCAATTGTCAGGCAAATATTTGGTCCAGCCCTGCACACACCTACTGCCACATGTGGGAGTACCACTGCAGAGCCAGCTTGCTCCTGCCAGGGGGTAGGTACCCCAGTTCTGGTCTCATCACATCCTTGGCCTAACTTTAAGCACTTCAACTGTGCTTCAGGCTCAAAGGAGTAATTTGTGTGGTTAAGCCATAAGCTTGTATTTTAGAGTGTTATTGCTCACAGCAGGCTGCTCAGCTTCTTTGCAGGATCAGTTCCACAAGAGTGTAGGCTGTGCAGGTGAGCAGAAAGGAGTGTAGCAGTGAGGTCGCACTGCGTCCTGGAATTTTGAATGAGGGCATCGCTTCAGCCTGCAGACAAAGTGAAAACAGTTCTCTCTTGTTGATGATAAAAATCACATCATCCCAAAACATTTATATTAAGTAGAAACACTATATGCTCAGGTAACCGCTGTCTGACAGATTATTCAACATTGACCTGCTGTGGTTTTATAGGAGAGTGGTATGCCTATAGGTGCATGTACATGAGTGCATATAAGGATTTTATACCTATTTTCATCCATCCACCCCCATTTGCGTAAAAGAGAGTAAAAAACTGTGGGTGTGGCTTTCATGTTATTCTGTAAAATTATTAGGATGGTCTGGTATTTTTTACTACCAGTTACTTCTTAGAAATTGCGAACACGTTAATGCACTTTTTACATCTTTCAGTTTTAATCACTAAGATTAAACTAAAAGGAAAGGCAAGTAACTATAAATGTAGGAATATGATGCATTATAATCAATAAAAAAGTAGTTTACAAAAATTTGCAATAATAATATATTTTATTCTTCAAATGTAATTTATTAACATTCATTCACCCTTTCGCTTATAACATGTTTCTTACTAGACTCCAATTACTTTTAAGCTCAGTGAGGTATCCAGTTGAGACAAAAACACTCTCTCTGAATTCATCTTATTTCAGCAGAAATGCAGCCTATAATATTCTCTTGTAACAAAGGGGAACTTCAGTCCCTCCCATTCCTACCAGTTTGATGCCAGTGCCAGCAATAGATGCCCAGAGTCTGGAAAGAGATCACAGATCATCAGGAACACCTGAAGAGCAGCACAAAGGACTCCCAGACACTCTGGCTAGTAAATTAGATTCATCAGGGACACAAGTTCAATACCTCTGTGCAAACTCATGCAGCATGGCGAATGAACGGGAGGAATTAGAGACGTGCTCACACCTGCAGGGCTACCATGTTATTGGCATCATGGAGACATAGAGGGATTGGTCCTATTACTGGAGTGTTGGAATAGAAGGATACAGGCTCTTAGGAAGGACAGGCAGGGGAGATGAGGAGGAGGTGTCTATGTCAGTGACTAGCCAGAGTGCATGGAGCAATGCCTGGGGATTTAAGAAAGAGCAGAGACAGGTAACATTATAGTGGGGGTCTGTTACAGGCCACGTGACCAGGAACAACAAGTAGAAGAAGCCCTTTGTAGACAGACAGGAGCAGCCTCAAATACAAAAGCCCTGGGTCTCAGAGGGGACTTCAAACACCCTGATATCTCTTGGAGGGGCAACACAGCAATCCAGGAGGATCCCGGAGTGTGTTGATGATAATTTCCTTTTCCAAATTATAAGGGAACCAACAAGGAGAGGTGCTATGTTGGACCTTGTTCTCCACAACAAGGACAGGCTGGTAGGGAATGTAAAGCTCAAAAGGGCAGCCTTGGCAACATGAAATGGAGTTCGAGATCCTTAGGGAACAGAGAACTGCAGACAGCAAGCTCGGTACCCTGGACTTCAGTAGAGCAGACTTTGCCCTCTTCAGGGATCTGTCTGGTAGAGTACCGTGGAAAAAAGTCCTGGAGGGAGGAGGGGCCCAGGAAAGCTCATCAATATTCAAAGATCACCTCCGTCAAGCTCAGGAGTTATACATCCCAACAAAGAGGAAATCAGGCAAAAATCCCACGAGGTCTTCATGGATTAACAAAGGAGCCTCTGGGCAAATACAGACATAAAAAAGGAGTCTAAAGAGGGTGTAAACAAGGACAGGTAGCCTTGGAGGAATGCAGAGAGACTGCCTGAGCAGACAGGGATCTGTTAGGAAAGGTAAAGCCCTGATAGAATTAAATCTGGTGAGAACAACATAGGCAACAAAAAAAGGCTTCTATAGGTATGTCAGTGATCAAAGGGAAACTAAGGAAATTGTGGACCCCCCCAGAAGAAAATTGNAACATAGGCAACAAAAAAAGGCTTCTATAGGTATGTCAGTGATCAAAGGGAAACTAAGGAAATTGTGGACCCCCCCAGAAGAAAATTGGAGACCTGGTTCCTGGGATGTGGAGAAGGCTGAGGTACTCAATGACTCTTTCCCTCAGTCTTCACCGAGTGCTCCAGCCACACTGCCCAGGTCACAGAAGGCAAAGGCAGGAAGCAGGAGAACGAAAAACAGCCTGCTGTAGATCAGATTTAAGACCATTTAAGGATACCCCACCCCTGGAAGTGTTCAAAGCTAAGGTTGCATGGGGCTTTGAGCAACCTGGTCTAGTGAGTGGCATCCCTGCCTATGGCAGTGGGTTGGATCTAGATGATCTTTAAGGTCCCTTCCAACTCAAACCATTCTATGATTATACAGGCACAGAGTCCTTTGGCTTCAGTGATCTTGCAGAAGCCTGTGCTTATCCTTGCAGGAAAAATTATAGAGCTTGTGGCTGCCTCACTTTCCAGATTCTTTGGAAATTTTTTTGGAGAGCAGGCAGTGCTCCTGGTTAGACTTGAAAGGTGATCCAAGCTTTGGCCAGCTGACCAAAAATCTACCTTTTTCTTGCTCAGACAAAACTTAAGAAAATAATGTTCTTATAATCTGTGGTGCATTTCAGGCTTACATCCTTTCTCTGCCAAGTCAATTAAAAATAGGTATGTATTGCTACTTTGGAAGGAATTCAAAGAAAGACAGCAAAGGCTTAAAATCACGAAGTAGACCCATGGCCTCCAGGGCAAAATAGAATAAACTTACTGTAGGACATACAAAGCCAGCATAGAAAAACAACTCCAAAGAGGCAGAGTAAGGTACCCAGAAGGTAACATCAAAAGAAAGAGCAGAAATTGTTTCAGGTAACCCTCATCAAGCTTTTGAAAAGGAATCTGTTTTGCTAAATCCTGGGATTGTTAGTGATGAAATTTTTCAAAGAATGATGATTTTTCAAAGAATTCTGGTGAGGCACTGCACCCAGGTGCTCCAAGCCCCATCAGGTAACCCACAAAAATGTGTTATAGTAATAGAGGGGCACAATATCCTGTAGGACTGGGAGGAAGATGTTTACAGTTAACAGTAAATCAGAGAGGTTGCCTTAGAAATAGAAGTTAAGAAACTAAATAATAGATACTACAGGGAAGCCAAAAAAAAGGGCTTCTTAGCTGGTTACTGGTTTTGAGACATAATCTACTCTACGGAGTTTAATTGGGGACGTAGGATGGCGTCATGTGCTGAGACATCAGCTTGAGTGCTTTGCTCAACTCAGTTGTATCAACTTACATCCTTTAAGTACTTAGTTCACATGACCCCTCTAAATTCTTTGGTTTGATCGAAAGGACTGAAAGATCAAGACTTGAAAATGAGGATGGGCACATTTGGGCCAGGTGCAGAAACAGCAGCACCATGAAGCTGAAGAGGAGCTTCATGAGTGGCACCTCCACACACGCACAGCTCCTCAAGCGGCACCTATGAAACTTCTGGGCACCTTATCTAGGGCAGCAAATCTGCAAAAGCCCAAAAGCCAAGAAGAGAGTCAGCTAAAAGGGAAGTGGCTGAAGAAAGGAGCATGTGTGTCTTTGGTTTTGTCACTCTGAGCCTGAAGAGTAGTCTCCCATTTGGGTTCACAGCTTGGACTACAGCGCTGAGTGCCTGAAATAGCCTTTCCAAGAAACAACAGTTGAAGCTGGGAAGCAAATGATTGTGTGAAAGGAGTACAACAGAGGGAAAAGGCTGTGAGAATGGGAAATAGGGGGGAATAAGAAGAAATATGAATCAACATTAAATCAAAATTAATCAGGTTAAGGGATAGGAAACTGAGCTGGAAACACCAGGTTTCTGTCCTCACCCAAGCAAATATGTAGCACAAAATATCCGGGAACAGAGGCTGCCATCCGTGTGAGTGCCCCAGCCACTGTGTAACAGAGTTATTCCTGCTGTTTGCCTCAAGAAGTACCTGCTTTTCCCACAAGCATTTCTATAAACACCCAGGAACAGACAGCAGGACTCTCCAGGGACTTCGCAGAAGAACATTTACTGCTTACTTCAGTTGCTTGAGATAAACATCTAGAGTCACATGAGTGCCTTAAGCTCTCCCTCCTCTGATGCTTTAGACCTGTAAATCTTGTGCTGCATCTGCTTTCTGTGGACGCCTGAGGGGTCTCAGGCCACAAAATCTTGTATCCCATCTCCAGTGACTGCCGGGAGGTGACACCAGCCTTTGTGTTCATGCAGGGGCCTCATTGTAAGTGTACAGAGGTGTCTCTGAAGCTTTCACTAGCAAAAGGCATTGATCATCACTGGGTTTAGGTAGCAGCCACATGGACAATTTTAGGACATACCTTTAGCTGGCTACAGGGATAGTCTGATCTGGCACATCTCTTCTGCTTTGTTGGTATAGACTGAAAGCACTAGACTGTACACATCCCAGGGAACGGACCACATAAACCTGGATGGGAGGTAATAGGCAAAACTGCCTCAGAGGATGCAACAGAGGAGTGTCTCCTTGTACCACTCTGAAGTTCCTAAATATGCACTAAAATTTGTGTTAGAGAGGAAAAGGGCACATAAGACTTCCCTCACCTGATGGATGAGACACTCTGTAGGGAATTCTTTATAATAGGGACAGGATCACAGAACTTTTGCACTGTAAGGTGGTAGTGAGGAATCTGTAACAGCAAACAACTAAGATGAATCTTTAATATAATCAAGACAGCTAGGGAAAGAAGAAAATGGTAGTAACACAATTCCATTTCTGTGAAACAAAGTTGTTCCTCAAGCTGGCAAACACCCCCTCACCTACCAAAAACAGTGATTGAACTGGGAGTTGACACTTCAGTTGCAGGTTTGAAGAGCCAGAGGGACTATCCTGTCCTCAAGGGCAGGTGTCAGCACCCAGCAGTTCCTCTGCTCATCAAGACAAAGAGGGTGGGCAGGGACACCAAGAACACTCAGGCAAAAGCTAAGAGTGTGGGCTACCTATAGAAGTCAGTCTCACACCTCTCATAAAACAGACCCTGCAGAGAGGCTTTGCTGTCCCTTGTCTTCCCTGTATTGCTGCTAGCCTTGGCTGCAGTAATGGCAGGAGAAGGAAAGAGTAGGGAAGGTGCCTGGTGAGGCTGTCCATGTACTGATTGCAACAAGCCATGGAGAACAAAAGCCCCGAGGGCTATGGGGTATGGAAATACAGTATGGCAGATGGGCATATACCCATGCTATGGAGCATATCCAGCAAGGTCACTTGAGATAGATTTGCCTGGATCTGGCTCTGTGAGTCTCAGCTCAACAGAGCTGCCAAAGGCAAATTAATAGGCTGTCCAAACAAGGAGGGCACTATTTCTTTAAGCTTTCCCCAAGAAGTGGGAAGCAATGCATCTTTTTGTTCCTGATGCCAAAGTTATCCAGAAAAAATCACCATGCTATCAAGACTGTCACATTTAATTGAACAGCACTTGGGCTTTTTTTATTTATTTTCTTGTCTCTTGTCTGCACTCTGGGGAAAATTCCTGCTAGCATTTGCTCTCCAGCTCTGAGACTGATCAAAGCAATTTCTTAACCCTCCCATTGCCTGAATGTCAACACTTCAACAAATGCTGCATTTTATGAAAATATCATTATAGCCTCTTAGTGGCCTTCAAAAATTAGGTCATTGCCAGATCAATGCAGCTATGTTTGCTTCATTTCAGGGATTGATTTCGGTGCTTTAAGAGAATAAGCAAATGGCTGATAGTAGTTGACTCTCTTTGGCATTGCAGCATTGAGCAGCTTGACTGTAGGCTGAACTAGTAAATCTCTGGAACTTCTGAATTTCATTTCTAACCAGACCTAGGGCAAAATTTATACTCCCAACCTGAAAATGACATTTTGCTTCTGGTACTGTTCCTTTATATGCTGAGAACTCCTGTTGATATACAGAAAAGACAATATTAGAGTCAGGAGCCATGCTGCACATCTGAGAAATTATATTGCTCTTGCGATGCCTCTGTAAAAAAGTGGCACACAGCATTAGAGTTTACCATAATTCAGCAGCTTCCCTAAGACATGTGCCGTTATGTATATCTACAAATAAAAAAATATTCCAGTTACCAGCCCTGTGGACTCAGACTGGGCTCTGCAGTTCAAGCTGCCATCTTTCCTTCTCAGATGGCATCACCAGTGATAAAAACACCATGAGTCATTTCAGTCCTCATAGTCTCTTGTATACATTTGTTTTCCTGCAGCCCAGGTGCAAAAATGGCAGGATTCAGTAAATGACTCAGTTGATGATGTTTCACAATTAAAAGCATCCGGCTAATATCCCATCATGATGCTGGTTGTTTTGGGATAATAGGAATGAAACTTAGAAAAAAAACAACACAGTTTTACCACTCCAGGAAGCACTAATAACCCTCAATATACAGGCTGTGTATATGGGACAGCAAGGTATTGTATACGGCTGCTTTTCAGAGCAGTGTAAGGCTAGTGACTGTCACATTGTTAGATCATTCCCTTTTACTAAGGCACATGGTTGTTGTGAATAGTTGCCTTCATCCTGGGCTCCGCTGTATGGAGAGCAACCTGCTCTTGTGTGGAGAGGCTATGCTGCCATGGGGAGTCAGGCAGGTACTACAGGCTTTGGACATGCAGGCCACCCCTGGTTTCAGATGTCCTCATGTGCCGAGCCAACATGCTGCCTTCCTGATCCACCACACCGTGCCAAAAGGCCTCTCCTGCAGATATCCAACAGAAAGGAGGCTTTTCATCTGACCTGTTATCATCATCATTATTCCTATTATTATTATTATTTTGCCATGATACCTGGAAGTAGAAAATACATTTGGTCAGAAAAAAATAAGGAGGTTATGCCATTCTGAATAGCTTTCCATAAAAAAAAATAATCATTTCCCAGAAGAAATAAAGGTCCTGAATCTCTCATAAATCACCCCAAGACACTTCTGTTACAAAGTAATTGAGATTCCAGTGCCTCTTAACCTTCTTTTAGCCCTATTTTTCATCATATCTCCTACAGCCAAAGAAAGCTCTGCTTTTGATAGGATACCATATTTAATACATTACCCTATATGCCCTTGCTGGACCTCAACACCTTCTTTCTAGTACTTTCCAAGGTAATACGATTTATGCTTTCTTTAAATCTCTTCCAGTTCTAGTTTGTTTTTTTGTTTTTTTTAATAAACCACAGTCAGCTTTAGGAAGTCCAGCTTTAACAGAAGTGATTCAATATCTACTCAATTGCCTTGGGCTTCTTCAAATGGTACTTGAAAGAAACGATGTGGTGAGACTGATAATGGGATATGGCATCTTTTATTTCCAAGCTGCAAGCTTGCCACCAGCACTCTTGAGGTCACTCTGACTGGAATGACTATGTGAAATGTGCTTCTAAGCATCTCCATTTTCTTAAGGCCTATTGCTTACTGCAAAAATGCCAGCCACTGCAATGGGCTGAGTAATGCTGCAGCCTGAGCAAGGGGCAGCAGGTGAAGATGAGAAGGGTGGCAGGCTGCTGTCAGGCTTGTGACAGTGTATACGAAAGTACCCTCTGTTTTGGTTGGCTCTTTGTTATAACCAAAACAGCTGAAAATACGGTCCCAGGAAGGATGAATAGTAAAGAGATTTTCAAACATATAGCATTTTCAAAATTTTAGTGATTTGTCAGGCTGTGTCACTGCTTCAGGAGACTTCCATTGTTTCTGGACATTTCAACATAAAATGGAAGGAGAAAAGTATGAAGATGCTTTTCTTTAAAGGGTGGTGATTGTAGCTGAGGTGAATGCTGAAAGACATTGGCAAAATAGTGTGGAAAAGCTGTGCTGAACAGCTTGAGCTGTAGGTACTCTACAAGAACAACATTCATGCTGCTCCCAAAACCTCAAAAAACAGATGGAGTATGTGGTGCTTTGGTGGTCCTGGGATAAGCAATACAACCTGCACTGTGTCTGCTCGTGAAAGGACAAACTAATTCTGTAGAAGAACTTGGTTTCCATCCCTGCCAATGTAACACCTTCAATGAGCCAATTCAGCATCCCAGACAGAACCCTTCCTAGAACTGACGTGGAATTTAAGGGAGACAAGGGGCAAATTACAACCTGAACGTACCTACAGGTTAGAAATTTGTCTCAATTAATACTTTTGATAGAGGCATCACATTTCAACTTACCCTCCTCATCTGGTAATGTTCTTCCCTTCCAGTGGAACCACAGATGATTTCCAGCATGGCAAGAAGTACATGGCAGGAAAATTCAGCATAGCAAAGGAAGCTGTGCTGTATTAGTCTCAAGAGTTTAGCATCAAGTGAACTGACCTTAACAGCAATATTCTGCTGCCCCCCAGGGGAAAGAAAGAACATGTATGGATGGGCTCCAAGTGACCTGTACCACTTCAACCCCAGATCCAGAGCTGGACTTCTGCTCCTGGACCTGCTTTTTACAGCCTCTGTGCCTCTGGGAAACAAAGTTTAAAACTGCCATGTTTAAAGGACTGTGCCAGAGGCTGTAAAAGCAGTGGGTGCTGCAAGGCTCTTTATTGCCATTTTGCACAATGAAATACTGAATGATGATTTCTTACCTGACTTTGCATCAAGGAAGGAGAGGTGATGAATATGTATGAGAAATCTAACTGTTTGCAGAAACAGCAATACTAATGTCAATAGGCCCAAGAATAACTTTCCATTGCCAAATAACATACATTATTTAGCAATAATACTTGTGCATAAATAAGAAAGTGCAGTATGTTTGTGCATTCTTTCTTTTGCTTCTGAAAAACATTTGTTAGTGGTACAATAAAAATGTTGCTCATGAAGGTAGACAAGGTTAATCTACTGCACAATTTTCTACACATTCACAAAAATAAGGTATTCAAAATAGTAGATCTACCTTGCTTAGGATAATTTTAAAGAAACAGGTCTGAAGGTCCCAATAGATGTCATGGAAACTGGGGCTTCCATGGCTTTCCAAGAGAACATTTTTGTCTTTAAAATTCCTACTGTTTGCTCTTATGGGCTTCTCCTCTATATTGAAGCACATCACATGTTTTCTAGTCCAGTGTTAAGTGATTCTGGAAAATTACTTAAGTCAGTGTGATTTACTCCTCAATAATCAGTTTCTTTACCATTATCATATACCATGATTTATATACATCATTTGCATTTGCCCATGCTGGTCATGTTGTTACTCTGCTGGCAAAGGACTGAGAGCTCAGTTATGGGAATGCATGAAGGGCGAGTATGCAGTAATGAACTTTTTGAGCTTTTCAGTCCTTACTAGTTGAGTTGAAGTAACTGGCAATGCAAGTCAGAAAAAAAAACCAAAACTGACCCTTGGAAGCAATAGCAAAAACAAGCGCTCATGTTTCATGGGACTGTTCTTCCACCACAGAGACATAAACTCATTAACCTACTTTAGACAGACTGTTTCTCCAGGTTTCCTACCTGAAAAGTGAAAGCACCTAAGTAAATGCAACACAAAGCAAACCTGAGATAATCAGGGCTCACTAAACAATTCCTATGGAAATATGAGACATAGCAGCTGCATTATCTTAGTGGAAGGTAAGAAATAACCCTTGATTTTAAGATTTCAAAGCCAAGTCCTCAAGGTTAGGGAATATGTATGTGTCAAGGACTGAATTAAGTCTGTTGGACAATTTTAACCTGAGCATTTCTTTGTATTTCTGTCTTCCCTGTTTATCTCAGACATAAGCATCCTCAGGGAGTGTACTGGTGGGAATGGTAGATAGTGTAAGTGCCCTCCAGCCCTCAGCCAGCCCCTTAGCAGCCCCTGGCCTCATGGAGATAGCACACACCCTGCCCACTCCTGGCAGGCTTTCCAAAGGTCTTTGCTGATGGGGACTGGTAAATCTTCCCTGAGCACCCATGTGCAGAGTGTTCTATGGTCCACATTCAAGGAAGCTTCCACAGGGACAGAAAAGTGTATATTCTCAGAATGAGTGTGATCAGATGCCAAACCCCAAGTGTCTGCTAAAAAGCATGAAAGACCTTGTCAAGGAACTAGTTATTTACTTTCCTTAGCTTCTGCATGAGCTTACTTTGGAACAGTTGAAGACTAATTTATTTTTTTTAAAGACAGAAAGGTAGAGTGGGGCTATGGCTGCTGGCTGACACGGAAAATGGCGTGGCTGATATGCAAGCAGATAAGAGATGGTCCTTTGGTAATCAGAGAGGGCTTGGGGTTCCCCTTACTGCAGGACATGCTTTCACTCGCTGCCCATGTGTGTTCACATGCAACCCTTTCCGCTGCTTGGATCTGTTTCCAGGTCTCAAATGAGGTGACCCCAGGCTGTGGGCCTGCTATATGAGGGGCTCCCTGCCTCCGCACAGCCCATGCAGGCTCCTGCTGCTAACAGAAACCCCCTGCTACATGGGTTCATTGTGCCTATCAAGTTGATCTAGTCTTTAAGTCTTTTGTAAACACACCATTCAAAAGATCCAATATGCATAAAAATGTAGCTGTCTGTCCTACATCAACTTGGGAGACATTGTCTTTCTGGTGCCTCAAAATCATTCTTGTCACTCCCATTAAGACAAGGGGTGTCTAACCTGTCTTCTCCAAGGCAGCATGCTTCAGATCAGGAGGATAAATATTCTGTACACATTGAATTAGAGGTTTAAGCCTTGTCTAGGGTGGTGACTATTCATCCTTACCATCTATTTCCAGGCGATGCGCAGGGCCACATGGTCACAATGAACTAGGATATGGTCTATTAAAAGTTCTCCTTTATGCTAAGAAGATTTGAAAACTCTGCAGCCTAAGCAAGTAGGCTTCCTGACAAGATTATTTCATATTATGTACACTTGGTTTTATCCGAAACTGACTGTAATTTGTGAAGATACAGTACACAGAGAAATTAAACTATAAACTTAAAAGCATCCATCAATTTCAATTTGATTTGTTTAAAAAAGCTAAATTATGGGTTAACTCAGAAGGTAATAGAATTCAGAAAGAGAGTACTTGCGATACAGGGAGTCCCTTTATACATTAATTTTCATTTTTGGTGAGATGAAGTTTGAAATTAGATTCAGATTGCAAATTATAGCTTTGTATGGTCTCCCTATTGCTAGCTCGTGAAATACTTAGGTTCCTGAGGATGAAGTAATTTTACTTCCCATAATAGACTGCAAAAGCCTTATTTCCCACTGGTAGAATAATAGGTCTGCAGCTTGAAGTGAGAGCGAGCCGTGCCTTTGCTCCTTGACTTGGTCACCAACAGGGATACATTAAACTAAACATATAACTGAGGAAGAGATGGTTTTATTCCAATTCAAACTTTATCCTTTTCATTTCCCCACTAAAACTAACAGTACAGCCTGAATTCTGTGAAGGAGGCTGCCCATTGCTTAATGCCATACAAATACCCCTTTCACCTTTTCCTATACACTGCTGAATTCTTGCTTCATACCAGTTTTTGGTCTCCACAGCACTCACAGGTACGGGGGGAGAAAGGCATTTGTCTCAGAGCATAAACTGATGGACTCATTTAGCAGAAAAGATCCATTACATTTAGGGAAGGCAGGAATAATGTTTATGGCAACAAAGCAGATGTGTGATGCCCTGTAACCCTGGAGGTAACATATTAAGTCCGTAAATTGTCCTCCTGCTGCCTCCTAAATATCCGTGGCTGTATTCATCTGTTATTATCACCTTTCTTGGAGCAGCAGGGTGGAAGGATGTGTGGAATCGCACCTCAGCAGATGCTGGCAAGTGCTGGTCAGGAGCAGACAAAGCTTAAATACAAAATGAAACTATTCTGCTGTCTCCTGCAGCTTAAAGCAAAATGGGTACTGTATGGCTACAAAAGAACAGACCAAAAAAACCAAAACGCAAAAAAACCCTGATGGTGAAGTTCTCCAGAAATGTGGAAAACAACTGGAGAAGGTTTGAGTTTGGTGTCTGATGCAGAAAAATACTACAGAGGATGAGACTAAAAGGCTGTAGTTGTGACTTTTGCTGTTCTGAAGCATTTTCTGTTTTTAATAGCTTGCAATTAACTCAGACTGATAATGAAATTTTGTTACTGCATTTTTTTAAAAAAAGGAATAGTGGTGAAATGAAGTATATCTAACACTTCCATAGTACAAAACAGACCTGCTTCAGATTCGTGATTGTTGATCACATCTTATAATTTTAGTGATTTATATTCCTGAGCAGAGACATTGGGACTGGGAACTGAGACAAAAGATTTAAAGCAAAGTTCCAGCAAGACCTGGGATTAATCCTCAATAGAAAAAACTCAGATTTTTTTTAAGTAAAATTGAAATCCACTCTGGTATGAAGCCTCCAAAATGTGCCTAACTCTTTGACAGCCAAGAGCTACATATGTTAATAAAAAGGAAGCAAAACTTGAAGCTGGAGCCTTCAAAAATCAGTGTCAGAAACTAGATGTCCTTTGGCTAACACCACAAGCTATAACAAGATCTGACCTTTGGGAACTAATGCAAGAGTTACAGAGGAGTATATTGCTCAGTGAGAGTTTACATAGAGGCTCCATAAGGATGCACACGCTGTATGGACAAAAACACGCCATCAATTTCACTGAAAACCTTTTTATAATGGGCAACATGCAGGGAGATGGAGCCTGAAAGAAAATGCAGTTTTTATTCATTTTTAACTGAGCAGAGGTGAAAAAATCAACATGGTACTAAAAGCAGTGATACTATTGCTAAAAGAAATACAGGAAATAGAAGGAAACTGGCTAAAGTTCAGGATGGAGGTTAAGAAGTCTAGCATCTCTGAAGTGGGATGGAAGCTGCAGGTTAACAAAAAAAAAAAAAAAGGTAAGGAAAAGGCTTAGACACAGGGGAAATTTCTGCACTCCTCTGATGGAAATATGTCCATCTGTTGGTCTCATTAAAAGCGTGCACTCTTTTGAGGAGCTGGGAACCAGAAACACAAAGAGATGTTGTGAGGATGTATTTCAGGGGAGAAAGGATCTGCCAGCAGAGTACAGGACAGAGCTGGAAAGAACATCTGCCATTTGATTCCTATCTTTAAGAATGTTATTCTTATGTAAGTAAAAAAAAAAAAAAGGATGGTTTCATTACTCTGGAGACCTCAGAGCTGAAGAATCAGAAAGGTAATGCTGAATATATGTAAAAAGACATAATTCTTTATTGATGCATGGTTTCAGAAGGACCTAAATCAGTATGTAAACAAAACTTTTCCTCCAGCCATAACACTCAAACAGTTGGATGACATGGCTGGTGTTTGTCTATTCTTCATCCATCAGGACAGTGGCATTTTCTCACCAGGCATCCTCACTGGACTGGCAGTCAAAGCCAATGAGTCTCCAGAAACCCTTGGAGTCTGTCTGCCAAAAAACTGAACAAGCCAATAGTAAAAGTGGTCAGGAGAGCCAGAAAACTAGAGATAGTTGCTAACACAAGTACTGTGTAATATCTGAGATGTCTCAGGGCATCTGATCCATCTGCATAAATCTGGCCAAAATAACACAGTGACATCTCATTCCACTGAAGCAGCTTCTGTACAAGAGGTGGGCTATGCAAGGAGATCCCATATGGCAATTAACACTCATGTGCAGGCCACTGTACCAATCCCTTCAATGTCTCACTGGGTACTTAGACATTTACTGTGCCTGTGAACACATCCATGCAGACATCTGCACTTAGATGTCATAGTCCTGAGTTACGTTCTGCCCTTGGTTTCCTATATACAACATGTGTGTGAGGGAAGGAAACACAGTAAGGTGTATGGGGAGCTCATAGGATGTTTTAGACCATGTCTAGTAGGATACCTTTACAGGACAGAGAAAGTGTCATGGTTCCTCCACGCAGTGGAACAAGTGTGGGCACACAGCCTAATTCAGCACCTGGTGACTGCCAGTGTTGTTGAGATCCATTTAGTGAGAGATGCCTCTGCCCGGCTTAAGGTGCAAATGAGACCATACGCTGAAGTCAGCAATACAGATTTTATTTAACAGTAAATGTGAGGTAGTGAGATAGAAAGAAATAGAAAAGATAGGAAAGAGAGAGAGAGAGAGCGCAGAAGACAGGCACTACGCATGGATCCAGCAGATCCCTTTGGTTCTTCTTCACCCTGGTCTTCTCAGTGGTGGGGGTCCTGGAGTCATTCTTCTGGGAGTACCACCTTTATACAGTACAAGCTCTGGGTACCCATGAGGTGATCACAGATGCTGTTCCCATAACTCAGGGTGATCTTTGTTTGACTGGTGCTATGTGTATGAGCAGCTGCTTCCTTTCCCAGTTTGTCACAGCAGGAATTTTTGTCTGAATGCATTTACTAGGATGTGTTAACCAGATCTCACCTCTGCCAGCCCTGGAAATAGCTCTTTCCTGTCACAAATTCCTCCCTTCTTTGCTTAGCTCAAGTTCCCACTGTGGTGGTTTATCTTATGGCACGTTCCTATGGCCTTGACAGTGTTTGAGGCAGGCAACTGTGCTCTTTCAGTCATTACAAGTGTGAAGATTGTGTGATGGTTCTGATGTGCAGCTTCTCATAAAAAGTGAAAGAAGACAGTGAAAGTATTCAGAGTTAGAAAACACAAGCTGTACATGGATGCTTCCATGCAGAGTATTTGTGCATCCTTGTGCAGTTGTGAGGTGAAAACTGAAGACTGGTGGTTAATGTGCTCTGAGTTCTGCCAAAAATAGCATACTCAAGAAGAGAAGGAGGGCTTGGATTTGTTCTGTGACTGTAAGTTTTCATGTCTTTATTTATGGGAGCTATGCATCACTGAAATTGATCATAAACAGTTACTGCCGGTGCCAAAAAGAGACCAACACTAGACCAAGCTCTGAGGAAACAGAGATCCATTTTTTTCTAGGGCTAAGATACTGGTGGCTCCACATCACCCCATCTCAAAGAAGGAGAACTATAAATTATACAAAGATCAGCAGGAAGGTACCTATGTGAATTTCACAGGATGAGGGCTTAGATAACCAAGAACTCCTGCAATCCTGAACACAGTTGAGGACTTATGGAGAAAATGACCACTCATACAATCAGAATAGTTTAGGTTGGAAGGGATTTCTAAAGGTCATCAAGTCCAGCCCTTTGGTCAAAGCAGGTCCAAATAGACAACCATGCTCAAGGAGTTTCCCAGCTAATTGTTGAAGTGTCTAAGGATGGAATCCCGTGTTCTGGCCTGTGCCCATTGCCTCCTGCCTTATTACCATGAGCTCTCCAGAAGATCCTATCTTCTCTACTCTTCCATCAGGTTTGACAAGTTTCCCCCTCAGCCTTCTCTTCTCCAGGCTGCACAGCCCCAGCTCTCACATTCCTTCTCCATGTCACAGATGCTCCCATCCCTTAAACCTCTTAGTGACCTTTTTTGGAATCTCTCCAGCTTCTTCATGTCTCCCTTGTAATGTGGAGCCCAAAACTGGACAGAGCATTCCAGGTATGGCATCACCAGTGCTGAGTAGAGGGGAAGGATCACCCCCTTGACCTGCTACCTAACTCTTGGTTAAAGTGTGCTGTATCCATTATCACACTCAATAGGAGGGCACCATTGCAATGGTCATGCAGCTGCATTAATTCAAGCAGAAGGAAGTTCTTTTTCACAAACCACACAACATAACTGTGGAACTAAACACTACAGTCTATTTTAGAAGCCAAAAATATAAATTTTTTTAAAAAAAGGATTAGATGGATTTGTTAACATGGGCCTTTGCTGCCTTTTAAACCTCATAATTCAGACACAAGCTCCAGCCCAGATGCTGCGAAGCTGCCAGCTGTTAGAATTTGGGAGGACATGCCAAGGGGAAGGAACACACTTCCCTGCTACCTTTTGTCCTCGCAACTGTTGCATTTCATTGTCCTCACTGAATTGCCATGGAAGAATGAGTTAACGTCTAGGCTGGAAACAGTGAGATCTCATTGAATTGGAGAATAATAAAGCCCAGGTGCATCAGCTCAGGTCAGAGGTTCAGTGGGAAGTGACAGGAGGAGAGTGCTGAACGGAGCATGTCTGACAGCACCACTACCTCTTGGAAGTGTTCAGTGATGCTTTCCTGAAGGCATGAAAATATTGGGCCACAAAAATAGCTCCAGAGTTGACAGGTACAGGTTGTATCTTTTTGTTTCCCTGTATGGTTGACTGCATAGGGTTTTAAAAAGGGTATGAACACTGACAGGGTGAGGGGAAGAGTGCAGCCAGACTCTGGAGAAATCACACTTCTATGCATTAATCTATGTTAAGATATTCTTCATGTTACTGAAATATGTACAGTAAGGGGCCCTCCAATCCACACTGTGAAAAAGTCTGCAGCGTCCCTGAACATTATGGCAAAATGTACTGCTGGGGGCAGGAGGGTAGGCTGGCTGGTGGCTGCCCTGCCTTCCTGGGGTAGGCAAATTCTTACACAAATAGAATATAAATTAGCGAGGAATTGGGGGAGGCAGACACATTTGTAAAGCACTTGACAGAAATGCAGTAGAGCCAAGACGCAAGCCAAACGATATTCAGGTCAATCTGATTTCCAAAAAAAATTCCCCAAACCTGTCTGGTCCCAGCCAAAACATGAATTGCTGGTTGCCAGAGCTGTTGTAGGATGAGACTGCAGAGGGTGATCAAGGATCTTAGCAGGTGTCTAGGATGGCATATTTCCAGACTTTTTATCAATGTAAAAGGAAACTTTCAAAAGGAGACAGAATTTGGTTTGAAGGCAACAGATATGCAAATTTTAAGGTAATATAAAATGTTTTTTTAAGCAAAATGTGGAAGTCATTATTTCCATGTTTTATATTGGCCTTAGATGAACAGCAGCGTAGAAGGAGTTGCTTAAGTTTATGTGCCAAAGACAGGAGGTCAAGGCATGTATTAAATTCTGGACTGGTAACACGAGGGGGAAAAAAAAATCAAGTCCTTTGTGCAAAGTGCATTCACTTGTGCTTTTGGAAAAATACAACTCAGTTGCCTGAGATCTGCTTCCCTCTGTTTCTGCTAGGGCTGAGCTAGCCAGTACTAGCTGCTTGGGCCACAGGTTAGGGACAAAAACCTCAAATTAATTGCAATTTTTAGGAATATCAAGTTGCCCCTCTGTTATCCCTTGCTTCAAGGGAAAGTGAGAATTAAAACTGCCACTCATTCAGGCTGGGCACAGAGCCTTTCCCACGGAGTAGCCTCAGGCAGCAGACCATAGTCAGAATCCAGTACCTACTTATGGCTGTGCTTCTGAGCCGCAGCATGTTGTCTTCTCTTGGTGTTTCAGTCAACAGAAAATTGAAAACAAGAATGTATGCCAGTTGGAAAGCAATGCCAGAGCCACAAAGAACCTGAAGAAATACAACACTAAAGAAAAATGTGGGCAGGACTTGGAATCCTGGAAAAGCCCAACTCTTCATCAGAATGAAGCTGTGTGGAGCCACTGTGGGAACTAGGGGGCACAGGCAGCAGCAGCCTCCCCATCACCCCCGAGGGTGCTGGCCATATTGTGGAGAAATGATCACTGCCTTATTCCAGCCCCAAAGGGAAAGAATTAAGAGGTATGAAGTTACATATTGTGTTGCAAATTATTCACAAAATCTCTTCAGGCTACTACAGAGAGCAAACATATAATTCAATCAAAAAAAAAAANAAAAAAAAAAAAAGAAACAATACCAATTGCTTCTCTAATACGACAAAGGAGAATTTTTAAGCAGGACTTCAGAAAAGATGATAACATAATTTTGCAGTTCCTCTAAAAGCATGGGAGAAACCATAATATCATGTATTAAAAAATGGAAAAAAGTGAACCCTGATGAAAGGTACTCTTGAGGTGTTGTTGGCTGCTCTTGCCCCTGTGGAGGTGAAACTGTGGCTGTGCAACCCATCTTGTTTATTACAATCTGCTTCACATGTTTTGGGGTTTTTTGGGGGGTTTTTTTTGTTGTTGTTGTTGTTTTGATTGCACATAAATTCCCTCTCTCTGTGTTAATCAGTTTGTCCTACTTTATTTACATATACTTTGCCTCCTCTCATTTCAATGTACCAATGCTACTCAGCCTAAAAGGAGGTAGGCACAACTAACAGAGCTGAACTGAAACATGCAGCTATCTCTCCCTGAGTCTCAGGTTTTGTGCTGAGGCTTTTGTTCCCGAGCAGGAGCACAATGCAGGCAACTTCCCAGGAGAGAATATGCCGAGGATGCAGAGTTTTCTTCAAGGATAAGCACCACGATGCTACCCCAAGTCCTGGAAGCATTCCCCCTTGCCCTGGCTTAATTTGCATTTCAGCTCCAGGCCAGCTCTGTTTGCTACCCACAGCAGACCTCTACCAAGCTGAAAACCAGATTAAACTGCAGCAGACAGCTTTCAGGAGCCAAGGTAGTTTTTTTAAGGCTTACTGAAGTATCTCTACATTACAATGCAAACTGCACTATAGATACGGTTTGACTCACTTTATTTACACATGTCCCTAATCTTGAAAAGAAGACGCCAGAAGGCATGCAAGGCAATTCTTCTTGCAGAAATTGTACCAGAGGGAAAATCCCTATTTCCCAGGGGTCAACTTTGCTTTAGGGACTGATGCAAATCAGCACCTCCATCAGAGAGCAAACTATTTTGCTGCTCATGCAATTCCCTCTCCCTCCAAGCTGATTCTGCATAAAACCACTGCATAACTCGAAACTCATGGTCTTAAGAACAATAACTTGAAGACTGTGTCTAACACAGCGAGCATGTGATGCCTAGCATAATAATATATTTATTCATGAGCTATCTAATAACTGAGGAGGCATGTTTTATCTTAATGCTCTGATATAGGAAAAACAAACACTCTTTGTAGTTCTGAACTGTTTTGCTTGCTCTGGTATATTGATAGAGCTAATGATCACAGTTTGTGCCTTTTTAGCTAGGCACAGAAAATCCCTGCTTTGATAACTTTGTGCCGTGACAGAATGATAAGAATTAGGGCCACGCACCAGAGAGCCTGGTTCCTCCACCAAGTGACTTTGAACTGCTGTGCCAGAGCAGCAGAGAAGTGCGGTGTCACTGCTGCCAGCTGCGGCCCCAAGGAGCAAGAAATGGGGCTCTGTGAGGGGAAACAGGAGTAGCCAAAACCAGGGAGAAAGCAACAGCAGAGCATCATAGCCAAAACTCCATTGGGCTGGAGTACATGCATATTTGCAAGCTGCTCAGGGCTAAGGGAAGTCTGATTGCAGCAATTATGCTAAACCTCTCTCCCCTCAGGTCTCTATAACTGAGCAAAATTCCTCCCTTTTGGAATAAGACTATTACGTGCACTGACACCTGTTTGTACAATTTGGAAGAGGACAGAGGACCATTTCTGTTCATCTAAAATACATGTAAGAATGGGCCAGACATAGTACGTCATTGCCCCACAAAATTATCACTGGAGGAAACTTTACAGTTTACGATGCATATAATTTCTACATTGTTAACCTCTTTGCCAGAAATTTTGGGCTTTAGCTTAACTCCCCCGGGATCAAAGACCATTTTGCCAGTACTCTCAATGGGAGTAAGTCCAAAACCTTTTAAGATGTCCTAACCTGCCGGAACAGTCATTCCCCACATATCAATGTGCACCGTGCACAAGAGCTTGCTTTCAGAGCTGAAGGAAGAAAAAATCTGCTTGATCTATTGATACAAGCTGCACTGTAGGAACAGAGAGACAAGAATGGATTAGAGTGGTATCTACAAATACCTTCCCAAATATTAAGATAAGTTCTCCTCTGTGCTGGCAGTGAATGAACAGAATTCTTCATTTGCTTTCGCAACAGACAGGAGCACCTGAGGTAAAGGTTTACAAACACAGCCCTCCGGAGACTCATGCTGTGCGTTCTGATGGCCTGTCAGCTTTCTACTTTCCCTTGATTTATTTGAGCCATGGTGTGTGTCTATCTATGGGGGGCATATTTCGAGAAGTTGGGAGTATTTATTCAATTACTACAGTTAGTGATTTGGCTGCTTGGAAGTACACTCTCTGTTTACTCTTAAGCATCAGTTTGGATGACGATATCGCAAAGTCATAGTCCAAAAGAAGTCATAGATGATTCATGATTTGAATCTTATCCTTTGTTTCAAGTGCCAGTATGTCTTATTCCACAACTGATTAACCTTGCAAAATCCCAGTTTGTAAACACTAATTGGAAGCATGCAAAGGTAAGTGTTCATGTAAATCCTCCTCTGCATTTTGATGTATCAAGTGCTACAGACAAATAAATCTAACACCAGAAAAATGCCCAGGAAGTCTTGCCTATACAACCAGAAAATTTGAGCCTGTATGTGAAAAGGGTCTCATGTTAAAGCTCATTTAGAATAGAAGTCAGGGAAAGTTACAGACAGGCTGAACATTGCAGGTAGTAAAGGGGGCAAAGTGATAATAAAATCACATTTTGTAGACCCTATAATTAGCAATAGTAGCATAATGCAGAGATAAATTAATAAAAATTTTTAGTGGAGTGGCTGGCTCAGGGGAGTAATAATAAGGCTGTATTTTGAGATTAGTGTCTCTGCCAGAGTCACTGATTCTGAGAGTACCAGACTGAAAAATAGCAAAGATCACTACTGTCTGTTGCAAAATTAGATTACTGCTTCAGTCTAGTGTTTCACATAGGCCCTGCTGTTTGCTGATTCCAAGGAGAGGCCAAAGGCTCAGTGGATGGAAAATGAAAACTGCACTTCCTCAGAGAAACACTTGCCTGAGCATGTATGAAATGCATTAAGAGGGAAATTTTCATATTTTCTACCTGTACTAAGTGTGGTTTTAAATGTTCAGTTGACATTTCAAGTGCTGTCAGTCAGGGCTTATGAACAATTACTAGCAAAACCAGGGATATAGCAAGAACTAATGACTGGAAAGTATAAAACACAGAATTTAAACTCAGCATATCTTTAAACATCAAGTTGACGAATTCTAGCACAAAATACCAGCAAAAATAAGCTCTTGATATTGAGGCAGAGAGAAGATATCTTCTGAAAGAAATGCTCATCCAAGTTACTGGCTTTACGTTATCAGCTTTGTGCAGTGGTATCTAAGTAATACTAAACTGTATCATAAAGGACATCTGCCTGTTGGCATAGGCAGCCTGTCTTTTAATTGTGAAAAACACACAATAGTAAGGAAACTTCAGCCAGCAGAGAAAGGGAACATCCTTCAATTAATGCTGCATTATGCAGAAATTATTCTGATGAAAAATAGCTCTGCTAATTTGTTAAAAGCTTGGAGAAGTGTGATGCTTTCACATAAGTTTCTATTAACTAAAACAAAGTTTAATGTGGCACTCCTTTTTATCACAACTTTAGTCAGAGTCTTCTGTGGCATATAAAGCTCTAATATTCTTTCATCAAACATAAAATTATTCTTTGGTTAAATGACACTTCCCTACAACCTGGTCTATCCTTCCTGTAAGTTCTACTCCTCTGGCAATGCTAAAGATACAGTGCCCCTCCTATAACAGATATGGCTCCAATTCATTAGTCTTAATATATACACTTCCAGCTATATTTATTGTAAGACATATTTCATATTTCTTGTCTTTCTCCTACAATCCCCCATTCTCTATCATTGTCCTTCACAACCTTTGCCTACAGTTCAGGTCTTTATGGGCCTAAGTCTGATCCCACTCTACGCTGGACAATTTTTCACTAGAAAATTGACTCCCGGTTTACAGTGGGATAAATAAAACATGACCTCAGGCCTTTTGTCTAGTGATTTCTACCTTTTTCATCATTAACATTTAAAAATGTTATTGGGTGATTTCTGCTGATACATGCAGCTCAGATGCAACACTCCTTCCTCCCCCCCAGGCCTCCCACATTAAAAAAAGAAAAATAAAAAAAGATGCATTGCCTTATCTGTCTATGATAATACAAGAAGCAGAAGGAGGGTTTTGAGCTGCTTTGATAGCATTAAAAAGGGTGTTTGTCGTCTCAAGTGACAGAAAGAACTTAGTCACCATAAAATCTACTAACCATAAACCACACAAACTTCACACACATTTTGTGTTATGAGTATTACAAAGCATTTATATAGTGCCATACATTTCCATGGCCATTTCTTCCAAGCAGATAAAGCACATTCCCTTCCTGAGAGAGCTTGCACTCTATATAAGTCAAGACAAATATTGTATGTGATAAAAATAGAGGACAAAAGTTCAGGAGGGATTGATGTGTGAGACAGCTGATAAGGAGAAGAGTGGAAAGGGAAATTATTAAAGATTGCTCTTTGGGATCCTTTCGAACTAGGGAGAGGCTCAGCACACTACAAAGTTTATGGCAATAAACACACTACTAATAAGATCTCTGTTGCATTTATACATTGAAAATTATACTACATGGAAGAAGTAGTCTGTCCAGATGAACTATACATAAAGATTAATTAAACATACAGCAGGCATTGGTTTGGATGCAATGTTTGTATATGTGACCAATCTGGGATTTCATAAAAGGGTCTGATTTTAAAGAGAAGCGTAGTAAAGCATACAAATACTGTCCTTTTGATGAGGACTCTCAAGCTGGACACCTAAAGAGAGGCACTGGACACTGAGGAGAAAGTCACAGTTTGTGAGCAGTGTCCCATTGCTGTCAAGAGCTGCTGGCTGCACACATCCAGGAAATCTGCTGATCCAGGGCAAAGCAGAAAGTATTTCAAAGAGCACATGGAGCACACGGAGCTTCAGCATCCATGCTCAGCAAACAGGGATGACCACGGGTCTTCCCACCTCCAGCTTAACCCAGGGAGTGCACAAGGCCATAAGTTAGTGGGACATCTGGTATTCACGGGGCTCCCTGGTGCCATGGCAGTCACTGGGAGATGCTCCAAGTGTTGGTGTATGTGGAAAGCTTGTGCAGGGTCCCCCACAGGAAGGCTGCACTTGAACTCCCTTCTGCCTACCCCTCTAGGCAGCCTGGCCCAGGACAGGAATGCACTAACTCACGTTTGGATCTTCCCCCAGAAACGGATGCTGTACTGCCTGTAGCAAACCACTAAGGGGGCAGAGCCCAAACCTGGTGACAGAGCATCAGTCCCAGCACGCAGGAGATGCCAGCCAGGTCCCCCCAGGCTTCCACTGTCAAGCAGCCTTCAGCTGAGCAGCCCATCCCTTGTGTCCTCCAAAGCTGGTGCTACCATACTTGCCCTGCCGTTGCTGAGGAGACTGCTCTCAGAAAATTCATGGCAGGGCTTCTTCACTGCGCAAGAATGATCTCACTGAGGTCTGACACTGTGATTTCCAACTTTGGTTTGTTATTAATATTAAGATTCTTTCTGTGACTTGCTTCAGGCGACGTAAGCAAAAGCAGAGCTGTTTAGATATGCATCCTCAGGGTATTTACCCAAAGTCATATGCATTATCCAGAATTTCAGAATACCTACTTAATGTCTTGGATGAAGCAAAACTGATGAACACCTTTAAAGTTTGTAGGTATAGGCCCATCTATAAATCCTATAAATCTGTGATCCTTATGTCTGTGCATACTATTAAAAAGGGCGGGTTGGGGCACATGATTTACTATAGGGATTGGGAAACAAAATCAACATAAGTGCAGGAGCAAAAGGAAACTTGCAGTTAAGTTGAATATTTAGAAACAAACAGGAAAGGAGAACATAAGTGACATCAATACGTACATAATTAAAGAAACAGTGTCTGAATGTGCACATTTCACTTTTGAAAACACTTCTAATTATAAAAGCCACAGGGAGGAGAGGAAGAAAGAGAAGATGTCAAATATTAGCATTCGATTATGCCTGCCCAAGAGAATGAAGGGCTAATATTTAGGGTCAGATTCTCTAAGTGTGTAAATTTTGCATATTTTTATCATGCATATAATAAGGATTATACACAAAATACACAACCAGAACTAGCCAAATACTCCAAAACATATCACTCACTGTAAGTTGCAAAGAGGGTTAGGACCTCCACCTTCTTGATGAACCAAGACGGTGTCTAATTGCATAAAATGCTAATCTCTTCCTACCAAATTCTGCTTACCTTCAGCATGCCACAAGAAAAAAAGGAGTCAGTGGAAAGTGCAGCTAAAGAAACAAAAAGGTCTCCCCTTAGATTGGAGAGAGTGTTTCAAAACCACAGGGAAATAGTATTCCTCAAAACAGCAGGCATGACAAATGGGAACTAAGTGCCATGTTTAATCCATTCAACTCCTTTTAAATAACAAGCCCACAAGTAGAAGTTGAAAAAGGAATGGGGCCAGAATTGATTAAGTTCCAAACTGGAGACACAAATAAATCCCACAGTTTTAAAATAAGTTGTTGTTGGAACACAAAGTGGCATCTCAATGTGGAAACGTAATACTGGCATTTGATAGAGATGTAGTTCATCACTGTTTCTTCTTTAAAGAAAGATCTCCTGCCAGCTCAGGTTGCATCCTAACAGTAGGTATTAGGGGTCTTTCCAATTTCTAAATCTTTTTTGAATTATTTTCAACACCACAATGTATATTAAGTTTTTAATATGACCTCCCCAGTTCATGCTTGCTTCTTTACATGTCTATTCGTACCTTAGAGAAAATCCTGCATATGAATTCACTGCAAATATGGATAAATCAAACTGAAGAAAATGTCCTGAGGTGGTCTTTACCCAGAGCAAATGGACATTACCCACCAAGAGGCTGAGCTGATTCCTGGGTTTCTAACTCATTAGGCTGGGGGGTATTTCAGGGCACGTACAGTCTCTTCCTTTTTGCTTTCAGGGGAAATATCTCAAGGGTGGTATAGTTCCAAAGAGGGACTTTTGGTACTACTAACTGAAGAGGAGTCATTCCTGAGCTACTTGAAATCTGACACTCTCCATTAACAAGGCTGGTCTCAGGACCACTGACCTGGCAGGGAGAGGAAGGAGGTGAGGGACTCGTGAGCTGCTTCCTTTTCTTGCAGCCTGAGGTGTTGTCAAAGGGATGTTTGTGACATGCTGTGGACTGTGGTCAGGCACAGCCTCTCCAGCGACTGTGGCAAGCATAGCTCCTGTGAGAATCTGAGTTTCTGAAAAGCCATGCAGTCCTGTCTCTTACAAACCTCCCATCAAAGGTCAAGCAGCACAAAATGAAGTCAGTTATGGTGCAGGCACAATCAGCAGCTCCTGCAGGTCCTAGCCCTCCTACGCTTACTTTGGAAACTTGTATATTAAGGTGCTTCGCTCCTGTGAGCTTCTCAGCAAAGCTGGACCAGGCTATTGATAGCATGGACCCAAATGGGAATTTGCAGCTCCTCTATTTGGGGCACTGGTGGTGGATACTGGGAAGGTGTCTACATGTGAACTAGTTGCCCTAGGACCAGTTGATATGATTAGAGTGAAATTTGTGGGGGTTGGGGATGTGGGGGTCTGTTAAGGTTTGTTCAGATGTGTGTTTCATTGTAAGAACTGTGCTTTCAGAGGCATATTTGAGGGATGGCAAGCAGTGTCCTATCTCTCCACAGAAGTAAGGAAGTGCTGGATGCTGCAAAGGGTAGTCAAGGAAAACCTTTCCCCTGGAGAACAAGTGCAAGAACAGACATGCACATGCATGAGTAGCCCTGATGTGGCATTCCCACGGCTTCAGAGAGGCACTTCAGACAACAGTACATCCCAAAACAGTAACGCATCTGTAATATCCTTCCTGGCAAGGTGGGGAGTTGGTGTCCTTCTGGACACCACCCTGGGCTGGATTGCTCCTATTTGCCTACTCCCTGTGTGACATGCTGCTGCATGTTCTGGCCCACAGTGCTGCTGCAGTCCTGGTGCTACAGAGGCAACCGCTACAGAGGAGCCCCCTGAGAGCACCTGAGCCTCCATGGCTGGGAGAAGTTCCTGAGGGGAAGGTGGAACACAGGAGAGAGAGAAGAGGACAGGAGGAGGGTAGCAGACAGGCTGCAAAGACAGCACCAGTGCTACCTCATACACTATCAACATGGGAGCGTTACTTACTTTTCCTATTTTAACTTCTCCAAGTTGTAGAAGACTAATTCAATAACCCTGAGCCAAATGATGTAATTAATTGAAGTTTCCTGAATCATGGATTTATAGAATGGTTAGTGTTGGAAGGGACCGTACAAATCCTCTAGTTCAAACTCCCTGCCATGGGCAGGGATGTCATTCACTGGATCAGGTCACTCAGGGCCCTGTCCAACCTGACCTTGAACACTTCCAGGGGTGGGACATCCACAACTTCTCTGGGAAACTTGTTCCAGTGCCTCATCATCCTCTGAATAAAGAATTTCCTTCTAACATCTAATCTAAATCTCTCCTCTTTTAGTTTAAAACCATTCCCCTTGTCCTACCTGCGTAAAAAGTTGCTCTCCCTCCTTCATATATAAAAGAACTTCTGGTCGCAAATCCTGTACTGAGAGATACTTATGCATTTTATTTATACCAGGTACTGGATACCATGCAGAAATTTCTTTTTCCTAGAACAGACTGTGCCTGCACTATCCCCTGCTTCCAGCTGAGTGTTGCAATCAGTAAGGTTGCAGAGTTATAATTTATTTCTCTGGTCTAAAGCTTAAACTGTGTTTGGGAAAATTTAGCAACTTAAACAGTGGGGGAGTTTTGGAGTGTACATAATATTTTCTAGACCTAAGTTCAGCTATATGCTTCACTATGCACCTAATTTTTAATATATGAGTATTCTCATGTAACTGTCTTTACAGGAAATGTGATTTGATCATCTGTAAATAATGTTGCCTTTATTTTTACTTCCTATTTGCTTATTCTGAAATTACTTTGAGAAAAAAACAAGAGATGCCTCAGCTCCAGTAAAGGTGGAAGCTATGAAATGACAGGATATAATTTTGTCAGAGATGGACGTTTTCAGTTACTACATTTCATACAGTGCACTAATGCACTCAGTGAACTTTCAAGAAACCTAAATAAACAGACAAATATAGAATTTGATAAATATAAAAACCAGAAAAAAACTTGACACTGTACTTACCTTGCTCCTGTGCATACTCCATCTTAATATAGCACAGGAACTATTTAATAGATTTTGCAATCTTCCTACACATACTGTGTGTCTAAATGAGCATTTACTTTCATGTTGTAAGGACCTAAGAGAAGTAAATTAAAAAACTTTCACACAGAGACATTTGGTTTGCCTCTTGGAGAAGAATTCCCCTTCTCACTCTGCAGCACCTTGGGTACTTACTCAAATGAGAGGTCTCATGTCCACCCCACACTTGGGGGCTGCAGCAAATATGGCCAACCAAGCCCTTCCAGGTATTTAGACATGTAGAATCCCTATGAAATGTGAAAACTCAAGGCCCATGTTCAGAGCACACCACTGTGAGGTCCGTCTTTTTCCTAAGAGGCAGCACGTAAGAGCAGGTCACAAATAAAACAGTCTCTGTGTCCCAAAGGACATGGGTCATAGACATTCCCAAAGACACTGAAATGTGATCTACAGTATTGCAAATTAAATTCAAGGAGGCATAGAACCTAGGGGAACAATGCATATGAGACAGGAGATAAATATCCATGGTTACAGATACTATCAATGACTCCTGCGGTTCAGTCACACCAGACTTCATCCAGAGCCAACTTCCTCCTAAAAACCTCCCAGTGGCACAATAGTCACTGCGTTATTTCCTGCTTTGGCAGGAGATGAAGACTTCACAGGAAGGTCACTCTCCCTTTCAGGAGGGACTAGTGAGGAGTTCCACCATGGTCTGAAGCAGCATCTGCTGCCCCTGCACCTCTCCCCTTTGAAGGATTTTGCTTGGTGTCACTTAGAGTAAATGCCCTAGAGGACAAAAAGGCTGGACATCTATGGCTGGATACCAACTGCCCATCTAATGTTAACCCTTGGCTTACTTTGTGCCTGTACTCTCTCTCTCTCTGCCTTTTTCACACATTTCCCTCAGATTAACACTCCTTTTAATGTTGCTAGATATTCAGAGAGATGCTCCCACCTGTGCTGAAGTTTTCTCTTCTCTTCAAGAGAAAAGGGAGTCAATGAAGAGCTGAAGGAAGTCATTGGCCCAACCAAACAACAACAAGACTCTGGAGGCAACTGAAATAAATAGCATATCTTTTTCAGAAGATTCAAATTGCCTTCACTTAGGTTTATATAAAGCAAATTGGATGGATTTATTTCAGAAGTCAGAAGCAGAAAACATTTGTAAACATAAAAATTGTTGATGATGCTGCAAATAGTCTTTCATGGCATTGCTCCATTGAACTACAGTCTGTAAGCAACTTTTTTCATGGGTGATCAACTTTAACAAGAAATATACTGATCAGATTAAAAATCTGGGTAGCCCAGGGACATTTCAAAGCTGCTTCCTTGTCTTTTAGGTTAAAACTTCATTTTAGTAATCACGTTCTACTCAGACCAATAACGGTTTAAAAGCTGACTGTGCTATGTACTCCTTGTTTGTACTGCACATTCTATCAAGAAAAAATTCATTAATGTCCAATGTACATTTCCATTTCCTGTAAGCCTCGCCAGATCGGACCAAAGACTTTGATGAAGTGAAGGAAAGACATTTGGCTGTCTCCTCTGTTTGATATTCTGCAGATCACTGCTGGAAGTTGGTAGAAGGTCTGTCTGGGAATGACAATGACAAATTGAAACTGCCAGTGTCCAGTCATAGAAGTTCATACAATTAAGATACACCCTTTACTAGACAGATGGGTCCCTCCTGCAGTTATTCCATGTGCAGGCTGCTCTCTTCATCCTTACATCTCCATGAGCTTTATTATAATAAGTGTATATTCTTTATTATCCATATGTCATTGCACATAAAGTCATAGAATCACAGAATCACTAAGGCTGAAAAAGATCACCAAGGTCATCAAGTCCAACCTCTGACCAAATACCACTGTGCCCACTGAACCATACCATGAAGTGCCATGTCCACTAGATTTTTTAAGATTTCCAGGTACGGTGATTCCACCTCTGATCTAATGCCTGACCACCCTTTCAGTGAAGAAATTTTTCCTAATACTGAACTGAACCTCCCCAGGTGCAACTTGACGCCATTTCCCCTTGTCCTGTTGCTAGTTGCCTGGGAGAAGAGGCCAACCCACACTTCGCCACAACCTCCTTTCAGGGAGAGGGCAATAAAGTCTCCCCTTTTCTCCAGACTGAACAACTCTAGTACCTTCAGGTGCTCCTTGTAAGACTCAGTGTTCCAGACCCTTACCCAGCTTTTTTTACGCATCTCTGGTCATGCTTCGGCACCTCAATGTCTTTCTTGTAGTGAAGGGTATAAAACTGGACACAGTGTTTGAGATGCAGCTTCACCAGTGCTGAATACAGAGGAACAATCACTTCCTTAGTCCTGCTGGCCACACTATTTTTGATATAAGCCAGGATGGCATTGGACTTCTCGGCCAGCTGGGCACACGCTGGCTCATGTTCAGTGGCTGTTGACCAGCAGGGCCTTTTCCTCTGGGTCACTTTCCAGCCACTTTTCCCCCAGCCTGCAGTGTTTCCTGGGGTGGATGTGACCCAAGTACAGGACACAGCACTTGGCCTTGTTTAACTTCATACTTCTGGTCTCAGCCCACCAATCCAGCCTGTCCAGAGCCCTTTGCAAAGCCTTCCCGCCCTCCAACTTCCCACATTTCCATTCAACTTAGTGTCATCTGTGAACTTACTGAGCGTTCACTCGATGCCCTCACCCAGATCACTGATGAGTATATTAAACTGGACTGGCCCCAATGCTGAGCCCTGGGAACCCCACTAATGACTGGCCACCAACTGGATTTAACACCATTCACCATCACACTCTGGGCTTGGCCAGCCATCCAGATACTTACCCAGAGTACACCTGCCTAAGCCATGGGATTCCAGCTTCTCCAAGAGAATGCTGTGAGAGGCAGTGACAGAGGCTTTGCTGAAGTGTAGGTAGACAACATCCACAGCCTTTCCCTCATCCAACAGGAAGGTTACCTGATCATTAAAGGAGATCAGGTTGGTTAAGCAGGACCTGCCTTTCCTAAACCCATGCTGGCTGGGCCTGATCCCCTGGTTGTCCTGTGCATGCTGTGTGATGGCACTCAAGATAGTCTGTTCAATAACATTCCCTGGCACAAAGGTCAGGCCAACAGGCCTGTAGTTCCCAAGATCCTCCTTCCAACCCTTCTTGTACATGGGCATCACATTTGCTGCCTGTTTGGGATCTCCCCAGTTAACCAAGACTAACGAAAATGACAGAGAGTAATTGGCAAGCTCTTCTGACAACTTTCTCAGTACTCCCAGGTGAATACTATCCGCCCCCACAGTGTTTTGAGTCAAAGTGGCACAGTAGGTCACTATTTCCTCCTGGATTATAGGGGATTTATTCTGCTCCCCTGTCCCTGTCTATCAGCTCAGGGGGCTGGGTATCCTGAGTAAACCCGGTTTTTCTGTCATACACTGAGGCAAAAAAGGCATTGAGTAATTCAAACTTTTCCTCATCCTCAGTGGCAGTATTCCCTTCTGCAAACAAAAAAGGATGGGGATGGTGGGGTTTTGAGGTTTGTTTGTTTGCTTTTCACACTAATTTGTGGCTAGTATTAGTATTTCCCCTTTCCTCTCTCAGCTTTAGTATATCCCTATCCAAGCGCTCATACTCAGGTTGTTTATGTTTTGGAATATCAGTAAAAATTTAGCAGGCTAAATGTTAAAATTTTATTCCTTTTTGTTTAAAAAGTCCAAATAAAATTAGCATTTACTATCTACTTTGAAGCCTTCATTTCTCGCTGCATCATGCAAGTGATAAATTATTCACCTTTATTTTATGGAATTTCTTGCAATGTAATTACATGACAATTTTAAATTGTATTTGTAAATGACAGAATTATTAAGATTTTATATATATCATAAACATGCCAGTTGTAATCTTTTCATGACTATAAGATGTTAATGGTTAAAAATTCTTTCTGAAAAAAAAAAAAAAAAGAATTCACAGAATTTTAAAAATAGCAATATAGCTACTCTTTCTCCCCTGAATATTTTTCTTCATCCAGATGCACAGAAACAGTTTTGATTTCAGAGTAGGCTCTGTATTTAAGTAATAATGAAGTGTATGATGATGACAGAGCACAAGCTTTTGTTGAATCGTAATTCCAGCTCTCCTCCAGTTCTGGCTGGCACACAATTTCCATATATGAAACTAATGACTGTAAGAGGCACAAAGGAAATTTTTACTGGTGCACACTGTTACGCTATTGTGACATGCAACTCTTGAACTACAATTCATTTTTCAGACACATTAAATTTAGCTCCCTGTCTTGCAGTAGAGTAGATGGCAGCCTGTCCATGTTAGCCCATCCTGCAGCACTAATGTTTCTGCATACAGTACATGACCATCACTATCACAGTCTTAGCCACTCAGTTTCATCTTTGCCATGTTTCAGGATAAAGTCGGCTTTGTAGAAAAAAAAGGGACCTAGGGCCCGTGGCGGGCAACAACTGAACAGCAGCATGCCCTTGCTGCAAAGATAGCTATCCTGGGCTGCATTAGGAGGTCAAAGGAGGTGATCCTTCCGCTCTTCTCAGCACTGGTCGTCCCCACCTGGAGTGCTTCTCCAGTTCTGGGCTGCCCTGTATATAAGAGGCACGGAAATACTGGAGAGAGACCAATAAAGGGTCACTAAGATGACTAAGAGACTGAAGCATCTCTGTTATGAGAAAGGGCTGAGGCAGCTGGGACTGTTCAGCCTGGAGAAGAGAGTTCAGTGAGGATCTCATCAATGTGCATGAATACCTGAAGAGAGGATGCAAAGAGGTCGGAGGCAGGTCCTTCTCAGTGGTGTTCAGTGAGACAAAGGGCACAAACTGAAACACAGGAGATTCCACCTGAACATTGGTGAACACTTTTTCACTGTGAGGGTGATCGAGCACTGGCACAGGTTGACTAGCGATGTTGAGGAGTCTCCATCCTTGGAGATACTCAAAAGCTATCTGACACACTCCTGATAACTGGGAGTAAACTCCTGGTAAACTGGTGGTCCTGCATGAGCAGGGGGTTGGACCAGATGATCGCCAGAGGTCCCTTCCAACTGCAACCATTCTGTGTTTCTGTGAATCCAGCAATGCTTTAAACCATCCATGAGCTGCAATATTTTGCTTATGGGAAGAATCCAAGATATCTGATTTCATTACTTCTTCACTTTGCACTCTGTTTATACTTTTGGTCTTTAGAGCTCTTACCACTTTTACAAAAAACCTGTTGACCATACTCCAGACTGCAGTTTAACTTCATCAAAGAGAAAATATTGTGATAGTGTCAGATGGCTTTAATGCTATTTTGTTTCCTCACAAAGGCTAGCTAAGTTCTGCTTCTGTATGCTTTAAAGTAATGCAAGGAATGCCCTGGCAATTAATGATCACCTGTTGATATTTTGTCAGTTATTTTTATGAGTCTTTTGTGTCAGAGCTTCCCTTGCTGGGCAAATATTGCTGCCTTCTCTTGGAGTGCTTCTGCTCTTCCTACAACTTCTCTCAAAGACACAAAGACCTTCACAAAATGTACCCAGTTTAAACACCTCCACTACCATTTGCTCTGCATACACCTTTGATTTGGATGGCAGCACAGACCTGTCTTTAAAGCAGAGGTTGCTGTTATTTTATCTACCTTCTCCCCATTGACATGTCAAACTTCTCTGAAGTGTGGCAGAGTGGTTACGTACCTCCAGCTTGATCCAGAGATGTGTAAGGAATCTAACCCATAGTGCAGCAAAGCCTGGCAAACTGCACATACAAGATCAGTTTGTGTTTTTAGTGTTCAATTTTTCTATTTCTGTGGCAATGTAATACTGAATTAAAGCTTTTCCTCACCTCCTCACTGCTCTGCTTGATTTATAGATTAGAAAAAAAAAAAAAAAAGCACAGATATGTTCTGGCAGATACCCCGTCTCACAGATTTTATAATTCAGAGTGCTATCATTCAAGTGATCAGTTTCCTAGAAGACGATTTTATGATGAAATATGGAGACCATTCCGTTAGAAATGAGGGGTGCATTTCTGCTCTAGCTCCAGTGATGCCAATCAGGACCACTCATCTCCTTTGAAGCTGATAGAATAAAAACAGCTCAAATCTGTGAAAGAGGTTTTCAATTAAAGAAGCCCAGGAATCACCCCAGATTAATTTTAGGGTGAAAATTCTGCCATGCTGCACTGAATTTTATAACCAGTGTAGGAAAATCTAACACTTTCTTACCATTACAGATCTCCAACAGTGGATCAGGTAAGAGATAAGAGACAATAGATAAGCAATAGGTAAGAGTTTCTGAAGTATTAAGGTTACACTATCTTTTTGGATGAGATCCATGGGGTAGTTTTTATCTCTCCCAAACTCAGATACTGTCATATACTAATGGGCTGAGCTGCCGCACAGCACTGTGACAGGCCTGCACCCAGGCACAGAACTGTCTGGCCTCATGGCTCAGTCCCCACTGGTGGCTTGGTCCAAACATCACCAGTACCCCAGCCCCAGCTCCCTGTAGCAGCACCCACTCCACCACAAACGCATCAATGGGTGCATTCAGTGTCCTGACAGATTCTCCCATTTTTAGGATATTTAGCTCCACCTCAGTTAAGTTCTGAATTACAAATGTAGCCAATTTTACAACCAGAATTTCATTTATTTGTCAAGATTCTGAAAGATTGCTGCTTTCCAGGCACAGAGAAATCTTTGCCAGGATGATTAGAGCAGAGTCAATCAATTGTTCTGGAATCGGTGTTGCTATCAAATAACTAATAAAATGCTCATTGTCTTTTCTCTTCAAGCATCCTCTCTTACTGGAGAATCACAATAGTTTTGCTGATGCATTTTGGGAAGACCATATCTCCTGAATAAATGTTGCAGTAGTCGTACAGTGCCTCCAAGATGGCATGTTTCCAGTGAGGATAAGGTCAGTGAGCCTCCCAGCAGTACTGCGCAAGACTCCCAGATACCAGCTCTCATTTCCACACAGTCCTTCCTCTTATTTCCCTATCCTCACATTCCCATCACAGGTGGAGCTGAATTCACCCCTGAAAAATGAATTTATCATTTGTCATGCAAGAAGCTTACAAGGATTATGTAAATCAGCCACAAAGACACATGGACAGTTGCTTGTAGGAGAAAAAAAACCAATATTACTGTTAATGGCAAAAAGTTATCTATCTCATTATTTCAAAAGAAATTTAAACTAAGGAAGGTTCATAACAGAACATGGTCTTTCATTTCACCAGTGTTTTTGACCAAGTATTTTCTAGTGCTTTCTTTTGCAAGACAATTAGCCTGTTTTCTGCTTGCAAATTATTCATCAACAAACTTCAGTCTTAAAATATAGTGTTTTGTTGTTCCAAAACAGTTTTACAAACAGATTTGAGTTTCTTGAGTTTTTAATTTAGGATATTTGCTATTCACTTTTCATCTAGAGCCCACCATAATTTTGATTCCCTGACCAGAGTAGAAATTCAGCCTGTCAGCCAACTTCCTATAAAATAAACATATGTGCTACTTATTTTTTCATCTTCTTCTGCTTCCCTTTCATATTTTCTTATCTCATTTCCTTTTCAGCAGTTTCCCCCCTACCTCTCTTTTTAAGTGCCTCTTTCTCTTTTTCCTTTCTCCTGGCCCCTTTTTCATTCCATCCTCCTCTAGTCTCCCATCTAGCATTTTCTTGTGTCACACAAGTTTAGAAGAATGAGTTTTCTGCAAGTTTTCAAACATGTTGTCCAAGCTTGTATGAGACTATTTTCAAAGGAGAGACAGTTTCCCAAGACAAGGGCCTTTTCTCTGGAGACTGCAAAAGAGCAGAGTTACTAATAAAGTCCAGAAAGCACCAATTTATGGTTTCAGACTCAGCAACATTGCATGCAAATCTGCCTTATTCTAAAGAATGTAATGAACCTTTATCATCAGCTTAAATCTGAGGATATATATTTATTGGTTATACCTATGGCCAACTAAATGTGTTTAGCACATGAAAATTCTCCTAGTAGGAAGTGCTCACTTGAACATATTATTAAGAAACCCACTTTGGCAGTTTTCTGAAAAACACTGGGTTGTTGATGGGAGTTTTTCAGAGAGCAGAGATGCTGCAGAGAGCCTCAGAAAACCCCACTATGATCTTAATGGTTCTGGTAAACAGTCCTATCCATCCATCCAGCTGATGTATCTGAAGTCAATAATGAGTAACACTGCAAGAGTTGCAAGCAATAATTTATTAAAGCATATATGTCATGGGAAAAACAAGGAGTGATCAGCTTTACTTTCTGATCAATTAACAGCACTCAGACAAACAGAACTCAAATTATTTTGAAACCCCAGATGAACCTATCTAGTAATTAGGAAGTCTGTGGTGCTAGTTCATGCAAGCAGCTGCTCATTTTATCATATTTACTTTTACAAATGACTGTTATCATCCTGCAACCTTAGCTTTATGGCTCTTTGGAAACTACCCAACATCTGATTTTTAAGGACTTTATATGCAGTTTAATCTACTTCAAGAGAGAATACTGAAAATTTTTAATAAATTGGAATAGGAGGAGGAAATGTTTTAACAGCTATTTACAAGTAATAAAAATATGATGTAAGCTCCACAGATAGTCCCTTCACAGCAATGGGCTTTTTAATCAAGGAGTTCAGTCCAACATGGCAGGCAAACCTCTGTGATGAGGAAATGTCTGACAGCTGCTCCCACTTAAGCAGCCTGAGATCTGCATCTCAAAATGGTCTGCAGAAACCAGTTCCCAAGGCCAAACGACCTTTCACCGCGTGCATTTCCACTGCGTTCATGCTATCATCATTTGCATGACCCACAGTGCCTCTGCTCCCTTCCCTGCTTTTCCAGGAGCCTAAGTAACCCTGCATCTTCTGCTCATCATCAAGTAATGATCATTGTGGATGACAGGAGACAACACAAGATTTGACTCCCCAGAGGAATGGAAGCAGAACCTTTGGGATGGGGCGTGTTGGAACTGGGAAGGAGATAGTACATAAAAAACAACCTCTGCCCTCACGACAGCAGTGCCTAAAAACCTAGAAAATGGGATCACTCTGTGCAGCTGGTCAGTGCTACCAGTGTCCTGCCCCAGCAAGCATCCAGCTGGAGAAGCCCAGACCATTGCTGAATGTGCCAGCAAGCTACAGTATGAGGCAAATGCTACTTTCCTTCCAGAACTACTTCTCTTTCTCTTGTTCTCACTTTTATTGTTACTATGGTTGTTATTTTAAGAATGCTAATGTGAAGGGAAGAATGAAAATTATAGGAAAGGCCAGGTGGAATGTGATATAAAATGCAATTCAAGTAAAGAGGAAAAGAAGATAACTAGCGGAAAGAGAAGAGCCCAGTGAAACTCTTCATGTTGCCTTCTCTTTTGGTATATTTTAGCTTTCAGGCACTCCTGCATCCTTTCTTTCCTACATGCAGGTGGCTTTTCAAGATGGATTGCTTGGCATTCACTTTTTTTTTTTCCCCAGTCTCTTCATTTGGCAGGACATGCCACAGCTACTAATGTTGGTAGTCCAGGAAAAACAATTCAGCTGCAGAAAATCAGCTTGTAAGTCTATTATGTTGTAGAGAGGCACAAACTTTGGGAAAGAAACCACACTGCTGGTCTGTGCTCTGTCATCTCTTAGTGACAGCATGAGGTACGCATTAGCCTGTGCCCTTGGACACCAGCTCTGCCACAAGGGGTGAAATGTCCTCCCTCTGAGAGGAGCAGCCTCTCCTCCCCTTCCCCATTACAACTATCCTTTAGGGTCAGGAGCCGAGCCCTGGGGCCAGGCAAGGGGGTCTGTGCAGGCACATACACTCTCAGGAACACCTCCATGCCCATCCTCATCCATCTCAAGTTAAGCAGGAGGCAGTGGCGACGGCAGAAGGGACTTCAGCTGGGCTGCCATGCCACTACAACCAGGCACAAGCCAGTGAACTTGTTTTACTACATACATTTTTATCCTGAAAAAAAAGCCATTGTTTTTCTCCAGCTGGGCAGCTAAAGCATGCTTGCTCACACACATTCTACTACAGATGAGGTTACTTCAATATTATCTTTATTTTGTATGGATGAAACATTGACTGCTGAAAAGACAAAAAGCTCTATGAGCCTGGTGTTACCTTTTGCTGAAATACTGGATGGAGCTGCACTTTGTTAAATGAGACAGAAATTATCTTCTCAAGGGAAGAAGTCCATCTGTCTGAGCCCAGGAGAGAAATACAGTCTTTAATATGGGTCTTTCCTAAATTATTCATTCCTGTTAGGATAGTATAAGGTTTTCATAGTCACTGTCTGGCTGTGATTTCTAGAGCACTGCTCGCTGCGGGGATCTTTGCTCACTATCTCGTTTCCAGTTGTCTTGCTTTCCCCTTGTGCAGGGGGCTTTAATTGCAGAGAGCTGTCAAACAAAACTGTTGTAGCGTTGCTGCCCCTCGGTCCTTATTTACTCCCCCTGCCATTTAGAGTTGTTGGCAATTTGCAGACAGCTCGTAGTTATTTCTCAGGTTGTTAGTCACCATGAATATGCCTAGTGCTATGCAGGACACCTCAGCCACAGTCCTCCAGGCCAAAACCCTCCTCCAAGGACTGCCACTCTCCAGACCCTGTGCCACCAAGGGCACGCAGGGCTGGTCTCACCCTGAGCACAAACCAGTGGCTTCTGTTACACACCAGATCAGTGATTATTGAGTCAGAATCACTTTGTGTGTGTGAGGGAAAGGCACCAGCCCCCCAGCACAGCACCCACAGGGCCAGCCAGGATGGTCAGCGGGGGCACCTCTTAGTCAGTGAGGACCTCCTGGGAACCGCCCACACCACACCAGGGGAGCTGTGATTGGCTGTGACACCTGTCACTCTGGCCAAGGGGCATAGTGAGTGGCCAGTGGGCCAACGGTCCCATCTGGGGGCGTGGCCACAACAGCCAGAGCATATAAAGGGGCAGCAGGGGACGTCTCCATTGGGCACTGGTCTCTCCTGCCAGTGTGTGGCTCTGTAAGTGGTGCCTGTGTTCTTCTGTGCTCTTTTTGTCTCTTTATTCTTTCTTCTCTTAATCTCTCCTCTCTTATTCTTTTCTTCCTCCTGTGGGTAACTCAAACACCTATTTCCTGTAAGGTGTGGGTGCCGCACATGAGCAGCATAGAGTCTGTGTTTGCTGAGTGTGACAAAAGTTCCTTACTATAGCAGTGCTTGCTAGTCTCAGTAATCTGTTATAATGTTTTTGTGACGTTGCCTGTTCTTTCTGTAAAACCCTTTTTGCCAAAACACACATTTTCTCACCAAATTAAAAGAAATCTCTTAGAGGAAGATGCGTAGTTTTTCTCCAGACATGAACTCAAGGTACCAAAGAGCCAACGGCTTTACAAGAGTTCATGTGGGCAAAATCTCTTGAAACTGAAATTAAAGTGAATACCCAGTAGAGCTTGGAGCTTTTGGACCAGGGTGTAACAGTTTCTCAATCCCCCATGACTGTCTTGGGATGAAGTGGAAGCCACGTTCATTATCAAGTTCTACTGAAGTTTTGTTTCCTCTGCGGAGAAGGACCTGGGGGTCCTGGTGGACATCAAACTGTCCTTAATCCAACAGTGTGTCCCTGTGGCCAAGAAGGCCAATGATATCTTGGGGGGCCTTAGGAAGAACATTGCCACCAGATCAGGGGAGGCAATCCTGCCCCTCTACTCAGCCCTAGGGAGGCCACATTTGGAATACTGTGTCCTGTTCTGGGCTTCTCAGAGACATGGAGTTCCTGGAGCAGGTCCAACAGAGGACAAAAAAGATTAGTGGACTGGACCATTATTCCCACAAGGATAGGCTGAAGGAGCTGTGTCTATTTCTCCTCAAGAAGAGACTACTGAGAGAGGACCTTATCAATGTCTACAAGTATCTGAAGGGAGGGTGTTAAGAGGGTGGATCCAGGCTCTTCTCAGGGAGGAGCAATAGCACAAGAGGCAACAGGCAGGCACTGATGCACAGGAAGTTCCAACTGAATATGAGGAAGAACTTCTTTACTGTGCAGGTGAGCAAGCGCTGGAACACAATGCCTGCAGAGGTTGTGGCATCTCCCTCACTGGAAATATTCAAGAACTATCTGGATGCAATCCAGTGCCATGTGCTCTCTACGATGACCCTGCTTGAGCAGGGAGGTTGGACCAGATAACCCACTGTGGTCCCTTCCAACCATACCTATTTTGTGATTCTGTGAAAGGATCTAGGAGAGGAGAAGGTCATTTTGGTAGCAAGCAGGAAGAGGAGGGATGGAGTTGATCCAACACTGCTCTCCCCTGTACCCAGGCAAGGGACCCAGCAGATGCTCCAACTTCCTGCCACCCTTGGCAGTAACCTTGGTTTCACACTGAGCTAAGTAAAAGCAGAGAACATGTGGGACAACCAAACAGCGGCTGCAAAATGGTTTGTTTGTGTAGAATCCTGAGGCAGCTTTGGCAAGCCTGTTTATAAGGTTAAGCTGTAGAAGTTCTGGGATTAAAAAACTGCCTCCTAGAGCAATGGCTAGCCAAAGACTGCCTGACCTAAGTGGCAAAATGCTGGCACAAACACAAATATATTAACAACAAACACTGTGACAGAGACCTAGCCTAGTCTTGAGACTTACACCTTGTTCTTATCAAACCAAAGCCACAAAAAAAGCCATCATTTATTGGAACATAATTTAAAAGACTTCACATTTGCAGCAGGAAAAGCCTGAAGGATTTGATACCATTTTGCAAAGGAAAAACGTTTGGGACAGGACAATGTGAGGAACAAAAATTCTGTCTGGAAAAAACATCCTTGCAAATACGTGTTGGTCATGAAAGAAGAGGCAGTCTCACACACAGCTCACACCTTCCTACTTCTTTCACCTCTAAATAGGCAAAGGGCCATTTGAAAGATTGCACGATCCTGCATCTTTAATAAAAGGGAATTACCTGCCCCGGATGCAGGTTCTCCAGGCGCGCAATAATACATCTTCTTCAGAAACAAGGGCCATCACACCAGAGTATTGCTGAAATTGCATTTTCCAACCACACAAAAGATCCATATGGGAGAGACTTGGCCCCCAAAGCGATAATCTAGAAAATCCATTGTCCTTCCAGGGTTTGATAAAAGAGATGCAAGGACAGTTTTACCTGGACAAACGCTAAGCAATGAGCTGAGGAGAGAAAGTTCAGACACGCATGTGCCTACACTTTTTGAGAACCACCATCACCATTCGCCATTTCTACTTTCAGCTCATGTATGTATCATTAACTCAGCTCTCGCTTTACTACATCCACATGATACTCTACTGTCAAGAGTTGCAATTGGAAAAGTTTTGATTCTGGCCATGATAAATAATGTTAAAAGTGCTTGCTTTTTTATCATTTTTGCTCACAAATTCTGCTGGGTTTGGGCCCCCTGTGCAATCATTTATAACCATGACTAAAGAGTGGGCTGAAGAGGGAAAAGTACTAGAAATTAGCTCCTTCCCTGATCAGTCCCTGATTTGTATGAAAGGAGACATTTGCTGGCTCCAGTAATTCATTAACTCTCTATTGTTTCACAGTGCATACAGCAAAATCTTTGTAAAGTGTTTTACCATTAAGTCCCTTGCTGCTATTTGTGGCTCTGCTGCTATTCAAAGGAGTTTTCGAGTCTCTGGCTCACATCCTTGTGTATAGCTTCTTATAATGGCCGGTACTATGGAAATCAAGGACTCCATTATATCAATAGATGGTACCTGTCACTTTGTAACATGCTTTTTATGGCAGGATATTTATTTTTCAAAGATATATGCCTCCTGCTGTAATCCTACATGTTCCTCCTTTACACTTGCAACGTGCCAGGCTCTAAAGCAAAGGACAAAGCAACTGAAAATAGGAGTCTTACCACCCACCCAGCCCGTTCCTTTTCAGATAGCAAGAAATTAAAACACAGGGCTTTGTGGATGAATTGCTGTCAGAGTCATTTGATAACTAGGATCCCAGTAGAAGCTTTTATAACAACATTAATAAAGATGTGCTAGCACTAAGATCCCTGCGTGCCGCATACCAATAACAGCAGTTAGAATTATTGCCTTCAGATAACAAATCACACTTTTTTTAGAAGACAAAAAAAATATTAAATCTGTCTCCCTTCCCCACCTCCCCAGAATTAAATAATGACTGTTTTTTTTAAAAAAGGTGCTCAGAAGCACAATGCTGTGGCACCTCTGCCAGCCTGATGACTGCACCTTCTGTGTCCTGTGGTGCAGTTATTCACTTAGAAGAGGCTAAAAAACACCCCTCCATATTATGAACTCTGTTTCCTGTTTCACCAATGTCACTAAAACCAGGACAACTAAACAGTGGAGCAGGTTTTGTTAGCCACTGACAGTGGCATGGGCTGGGCTGAAGGGAGGACTGCTTCCCAGTGTGGCCTGGGGAGGCAGAAAGGATGTCTGGAGCACAGTGCAGCATGTCTGTAACTGCACTCCCAAGACGCAAGAAGCCACACATGAATTATGACAGTCTGAGGTGATTCTGCCTTGCAGAGGAAAGGCCAGGCACATGAGCACACGAGGACCTATGATCTCTTCCTCCCTTATCCTGCAGTTGAATATTGGGCCAGCCAAGCTCTATGGTTGCCAAAGGAGCTGACCCGGGGTTGGGGAGGTTTAGCAGTGAGGGAAAGGAGATTTCAGATCTGAATCTTGCACCTAGCTCCAGGATAATTTTATTGGGCTTGTTCTGGGATGGCTGATACGCTGGGATGCTTTGCCCAGCACATGCTCCACAGAAAGCACACTTGCTGCTTGCTACTTGCTGCACAGGAACACAGCAGAGGACAGAAGTACCAGACTAATGCAGCACAGGAGGAGGGGTGCTGGGCACTTGTCTTAGAGTGGTAAACAGCAGCTGGGCTGTGGATAAATGAGATTAAACCAATTTTGCCTCTCCTCCAATTCCCACAGCAAGCACAGCTCTAAGGAAGAAGACCAGGATGCCCGAGTTTTAAGCAAGAAGAAGCCTGGACCTGGTGTTACAGACCAGCAGCATAGGCCCGTCTGGGATATGAGACTCTATCTATTTCTGCCTTCAAGCAGTACCAGTCAGAGGAATATGAGTCCAGAAAGGACCTCCCAAGTCTTTAATGCCAGTCATTTGTCAAAATATTTCATGAGCTGACAACTTTGTTTTAATGATGATCAGGTTTTTACACCACAAATATCCTATTACAGATCTTCAGTACACTGATAATGAAAAATATTTTACAGAATTCTGCCTAAATGTATTTCCATTTTTTTCTGTGTTAATTACGTTCTTTGGCTTAGATAGCTTTTCTTCTCCTGTTTCTCCAGAATTTAGCATCATGATGTGCATGGAATGGAATAATTGCATCTCTTTTCAGCTTCAGAAAAATGGGCTTGCACTTGCTTTTCGCTCACACATCCATTCCACAGGCTGTCCTCTGCAGCTCCTCCATCCTTCATGAGTGGGGATGCCACCAGCGTGCACAATACTCCAGATAAGGTCTCTGCACAGCCTTCTACAAAAATGCCTGAATGCTGCTTTCGCTCCACTGGAAACAAGTCATCAGGGATATCCTCAGCCTGGATTTGCCCTTCATGGTTGGATCACATGGATGACAGAATTCATCCTGACTGGCTCAGTGACCCAGTGCTTTCTACTCATTTCCATTTCCAGCTGATAAATTCCCCTTTTTTCTAGTGCAAAATCTCCACATTTGTCTTTAAATGATCTTATACTTCATTTCACTAAAATTTATCACATTGTTTGCCTCTTTTGGACAGTTGTTTTTTTTCTGTCCAATATCCTCACCTTCTGCCATGTCGACAATGCCGTCCACCTTCATATCACCCACAAATTTCAAAAGGACCCTCTTACTATTAGTTTTAAGGTTCATTCATGGACTTCTATTCCAACTTAATATTTCTATAGTACATATGTCTTGCCATGTTAGTTGATAATTTACTTAATTAGATACTTCCTAATTTTTTTAAGAACAGTGTCAATATTCTGTTCCTTAAAGAGTGATGATTGCTTTATGTCTGAGGTTCATTTGTATGTAGGTCAATACAACCATTGCTTAGCCTCCCTGTTCTCCATAGTATTAGCACTTTCCTTCTCTTACTGTCCAGCCTCTCATCTTCTGTACTTCCATTACAGATTGTCATATTGTTGTTTATTTGATATTTCTCTTTTTTTTACATTAGATCTCCAGGCATGGAGATTAAAGAAGTGCCTTCCATCCATCTCCCTTCTTTTCCAAGTTAAAATTCTTATCATCATTTATGTCAGCTTTGAGCCAAGAGGAATAGTGCTCCAACCGACAGACAGCTTTCTACTTTTTGCAGTGATACACAGAATCAGCCACTCAGCATATCTGAGTGAGTGAAAGACATAAATAATGCACCCAAGTGGTGCATTTTTTTTATTTTTTTTTTTTCAGGGCACATCTCCTATGAAGACTCTGAAATCTGTATCATTTCCCTGTGTACTGCTGTAAACATGACCACAATACAGTATTTCATTTGCCTATGGATTCAGGGGACTCTCAGTCCTGGAGAAGCTTTTATGGAACAGCATAAAAGGGAGTTTGTGGGAATGCAAGAAGACATGAGCAGTATTTATAATGCTTGTACAATGCAAAAAAGCCTTTGAATTTTTAGAGGTAGAGGAGCAAGACCCCTGTGAAACTCTGGGGGTGTCCATCTGTCAGTTTTGGGGCCGGCACAGGCTGCCAGCACCAGGTAAAGTGGGTGTGAATGTGGATGGCAAAGAGATGGGAGCCACTCTTGGGTGACAACATTGAATCCTGCACACCTGCACCTGCCAGGGCCCAAGAGGTCCTGGCCAAGCCTGGAGGGTGGAAGCAAAGTACCACCTTTGGCTCTGTTATTTGCTGTGAGTAACTATCATGATCTCCCATCACTGTGACTATTAAGAGAAGAGAAAGACCCATAAACCCCTCTTGCTGTGTTGCAGACACAACTGCTGTTTGTTTGTGTATATAGACACTGTTACTCTTCAGCTGACAAATCTGATTTGTGGCCCTTAATATCTTCAAAGTAATGCTCTTGCTAATGGTAGTCATGCTATTGATTTTCATAGAGGCATTTTACTCCATATGAATCCATTGCTTTTAAGCCAATTAATCATGCATCACTGACTTAACTGCAATGGTGGTTTTAATGTGAATATTCAAGTAGTGCTTTACTTCAGGGTTTGTCAACAGCTACCATCTGAAGACAATTTCAAAGCCTTAAGAAACTGCTTAATATAGTTATTGGATGCTTACCAGTTCATAAGACCCTGCCCCAACTGCCTCATATATTTTATGCAGAACAAAATCTTCTAATTAAGCAGATGAAAGAAAAGAATTAACATACCACCCAAGGGACTGAACATACATGATTATTAAGCATTATAAAAAAAAAAAAAAAGAAACAGGCATGCCCAGCTCAAAAAAAGGGATTAAAAATTAACTAAGTAGGGGAGCAAACCTTCATTATACTGCAACAGGGAAAGAGTTCAGACAGACCTATTGCCACAACTGACTCTGCAGGGACATGCCGTAAGTAAGGTATAAGATTTTTTGAAGCACCTGTGTGTACTTTTTAATTTCCTCAATCCTTTTTCATTTCCCTTTTTGGGATACCGTTATGGAGGTTTTCTCAAAGAGGCCCCCATGCCTTCCTGTGGGTGCAGTTATCCTTGCTGCCTGGTGGGCGCCAAAACCCCGCATCCCACCCCCGCTTCTGATTGCTGCCATCCCTGTCATAAACAAAGGCCTTGATTTTCAGTCCAGATTCAACAGGGACACAGGACAAATATGTGCTCCTCTGACCTTCCACAAAGAGTCTCGGCACCTCTTTTCCTGCTCTCTGTCAAAGGACTTCTACTGCTTCAGCAGTGATATTTGCCACTTCATCAATGGTAGTCATGTTAACTGCACCATCATACCAACCTACATCCTTCCCCCAGGCCTGTATGCATAGGTTGTATGTCTGGGAAGCAGAGGGATGATGGACAGAGCCAGAATACTGGTTGAATGCAACTGCCCCAATCGTAGGCGCAATTATAAAAGAGCTACCTGGCAACTACTTCAGGATGGGGACCATGGGAAAGAGGTATTTTCATTCCTATTTTAATGTGACGAATTTAATGACAGAAATTACAGAGCTAGACAAATGTGGTTGGTCCATCCCACCTTCCATTACCTCCAGCTTTCATTGCCTGCCTGCAGAAACAATTACCTTCATCAGGACTTTTTGCAGCTTCTCCCAAAGCAAATGTAAGTCTTTGACCACATCAAAAGAGTTGTTTGTTCTTTAATGGGCAACAGTCACATTAGGGATATGGTCTTGTATACAGTAACACAACTCACACACAGAGTCAGAAATAGCTATCATCTCAATATCAGAAGCATAGTCAGAACTAGAGAGTTATTCCATGCTAGACTGGCCTCTTACAGTCACAACTCTGAGAGTAAAGATCTTAAACAAACTTAAGCAAAAGAGAGAGGACTTGGAATAAGTTTTGAAGAAAAACTTCTGATGATGGATGGAAGAGTAATGCAATGTATGTGTCATATGAGCCTAGAATTTTCCTTAGAGATTATAATTAATATTTTTTAACAATACTAAGACCAAAATCCCAACAGAGCCCCATAACACACAAGGGCATGCACTTCAGCGATAGTAATAAAAATGTACGCTGTCATCTGAGAGTTACTCATCTGGAAAGAAACGCATAAAGCAATGTGTGGCTGTGTGTGTGTGTGTGTGTGTTTGTGTGTGTGTGTGTGTGTGTGTGTGTGTGCGTGCATGCACGTGTACTTACATAAATCTATACACTTGTACATATACACAAGCACCTGTGTATTCACAGATGTCTCCGCAACTTGCACCCACAAAAAAAGGGAAGTGAAATGTTGTGATGACTCTAACAAAACATGGACTGTCCTTAGGGACTCATACAGTTCCAGTCACTTACATACAAGAAAGCTGAGTTTTACCTGGACTAGACACACACAGAGCTTTTAGGATGAAGAGCTACTCACTGTATTTAGCAGAGAGGACAACTTGGTTTGCTTCACAGAGCAAGACCCTCAGGAAGGACAGGGCTCTTCTACCTCATATGAGTAAACTCTAGGAAGGGAAAAGCTATTTCAGATAAAATACTATATTGGCACAGCAACAACAAAAGGCACAAACCAGCCAGGAAAATATGAGGTTGGAAGTCAGGAGGTCGTTTCTGACCACTGGAGCCAGCAAAAGCCACAGTGAGGCCAAGGCAGTCTCAGATGGGATTTGGGACCCAGCGTGCTGAGAGACCAGAAGATGCAAAAATGCTTTCTAGACTTGTACACATAGCAATGTGCAGGCTTACCAGCCCTTTGCAGATGATTTAGTGGTTATAGTTTGTGATGTTTGGGTGAAGGGTCCTCCATTCTGTGATGACACCAAGGTCAATTTCAAGTGACCCCAGTTCCATTGAAAACATCTCATGCAGCTTTATTATTCATAAATCAGTTAGCAAATTAAAATATATTACAGGAAGAAATCTGTTGCCTAGGGCCTTTAATAAAGCTTTCAAATGTGCTCTCTTTAGTCCTGTTGCTGCCTGCTTGAAATATATAAATAAATAATCACTACATAAATTATTTCTATCTATTTTATAATCAAAATGTAACATATCTCTGGCAAGTATCCTTGTTTATTAATTTTGGGTGATGTCTAAAAGAGAATTAGATAATTAATAAAAATTAAATTTTTTATTTAACAATTATATTGAAGAAAAGTCTTGAGGACTCCACAGCAAACATTGCACAAAAATGATGAAGATACAAATGAAACATAAATAACACTCTGCTGCAAGGGACACTAGTGTTTTCTTCAACATGAAGTGTGAGAAATAATTAGTGCAACTTGCCCAATTCTTTATCTATGTGGATAGTAGTACAACATCCCTGTTGTATTTGAGGCAAATAAGCTTGTGGCTATGAAACATAAATACTGTGCAGTTATCCAGAAACTGTAAACTATTCTTTCAGATCACCCCTCTTGGACAGAAAGAGGTGTACAGGAATAACTAAGAACTGTTCATCACCATTGACTGTGTCTAGCCCTCTAAAACATTCTTCTTCTCTAGTGAACACGAGTGACCTAATTCTGTTAGCAATTATTATTTATTATAATTTGTTATAAACCTAGAACCATTTCAGCAGGGTTGGTGAAGAAACTCCAGTTTTACATCCAAGTATGAGAACAGAATCAGAACCACTATTTACAACAGAAAATAATTACATTAAGCCAATTTCCTTTATGAGAGTTATCCATGAATGGGTTTAAATGCCACTGTTTTACCTTTATTCGAGGTTTTCCACTGATTTTAGAGGACCTGTTTCAGCCGAAGGAATTCTGGGTGGCAATTCACCTCTTTTGTGTGTGACTAGACACAAAACAAAGGCAATATTCTTCTGCAGGCACAGCAGAAAATGGCACCTTTTAAATACAGAATGAGTGCCTAAAAAGTCTTTATGCCTATTGAAGCCTAAACACACCCTTGCACAACCATTTGACTGTATCTTCTTAAATGACATTATTTTTATTATTTATTATTTTTACTTAAGTATTCATAGTCAACTATTTTTTAAAAGAGGAAATTATTTTCACTTGAATGAATAACCACACTTTGATATATATCTTTATATGTGTATTTATACATAGATGTGTATGTGTATTCAGTGTGTATTCTCATCATGAGTAGAGATGCTTGATTCAATGAAGTCAGTTTTTCCTGAGAGGCAGCTTCTGGCTCTGTGGCAGCTAACAACAGTACTATGCTCTGAAGTGTTATTACAATTACAACTCCGAAGACATGTCATCATAACAAAAGTTAGGATTTTTGTATATATTTATGAAATTCTGATTATCTCTGTGGGTCGTAACATATCCTGAGGTACAGAAGAAAATATCTTCAGTGCATTAATATTGATAATATTATTTGTGTCTTAGAACTATGAATGCAGGATGTTAAAAAAAGCTTAAGAACTAAGAAGTGATATGTTGCTTCAAGGATAATCCTCCAGTGATAAATCCCAAATGTCAGCTTTTAAAAGCTCCACACAGTGCATACATGTAAGAGCAGGACAGCTGCAGAGAGTGAGGTAAAGAAGTTGCATTGTAAATACAATTTTGAAAACATGACACTTATCTAAACTTTTGTCAATTTATTTGGACTTTGCATTTTGCATCTCTCAGAGACTGGAAAAAGTTGACATGAGACTCAGTTCTGCCTGGTTTGGTCTATGAAACTGAAGATGTGAGTGCACATGAAATATAAGAAGAGACCCAAAAGAGATTGTTTTCCATTCTTTGTCTTACTTTTTTTTCTCTCTCTAAAGAACAATTTGGTGCTGTCTGAGCTAGAGAATATTAGACGCCTACTGCCATAAGGACCCTCTCACATCTGAAAACATCACTATTGATACTTACTTTTCTCTACAATTCACTGGTTTACTGTTGATCAAGCTTTGCCGCAGAGCCATACGAGAGAAGCACCACAGCTGGCTATATTTGGACCACTTGCTGTTTTTCAGATGGAAAAAAAAAAAAAAAGTAGAGAAAAATGTGCTCCCAAATTACTGTTTCTTTTTCCATGTCCTGGTCAAATGCAAACAGCTGCAAACTGAGAGTCACAACGTTGTTGTGCACTATTATAGACTAACAGGAGATGCTGAGATCAGCTCCGGTGTAGCCCCAAGGATGCTCAGTCAGTGGCAAATGGAGGGTGACTGCACAAAGCGTTTTGTCACCCCAGCACCACTGGGAACACTCTCCATTGCTTTTGGACAGTGACTGGGGTCAAAGGGCTCAATATGTCTAAGACAGTACTAAAAAACCCAAAAAATTGAGTAATATCAATCTGGAGAGGAACTTAACACAGATTGGAAAGAAGGAGAGGAAGAAAGCATTTCAGGGAAACTGCGTGGAAAACGAAGGAGCCACGTAAAAGAACACAAGTCTTAAAAACTTGGTTAAGGGGAAAGAAAGAAAGATTATATTGGAAAAAAATAAGCATATCTAGAAATATAAATTCCTGCTATCCAGACAGGAAGAATATCAGTACAGCAGAGAGAGAGAAATAATTGTAACAATAACAATCCCAGTTTTCTGGGAAGCTGCATTCAGAGAGGATCTGAAGCTTACATAGCCTTGCTGACCCAGGGATACATAACCAACCAGTGAGTAAACTCAGACCTTTGCAGCCATATTGCAAACTCTTCTAATAGCAAAACAAAGGGTTCATGTCTCTAAAGGTTGTGCCCTGGGGAAGTCACCTGGGAGGACCCCGGATTGGACCAGGAGAAGACAGTGAGAGCTCCGGCTCAGCTCCCCCTGCCAGCAGTAAGGGCCTAGCCGAAGCAGAAAGCCGGGGAATCAAGGAGTGTCAGTGACCCCAACCTGCAGCTCCCTGAAACAAGAGCAGTGCTGGCTGTGAGCTTGTCCAGCTTGCACAGGAGTGGCAGCAATGCAAACCCAGGAGCACATCCCCAGCTACACACCCCTCAGCTAAGTAGCTTTATGGAACACCCAAAACTGCCTGAGAGGGTGATTACCCAGTGCTGGCAGTGCTAACAAGGAAGATGACCATCCTGATTAATCAATAACCAGGGAATGACAGAGAGACCCCATTCCCGGGGAGACGCCTTGGAGCAGGAGAAGCAGCAGTGACTGCTGGGGCACTGCCAGGCATCGCTCCACAGCATCCCCAGCAGCTCCCAGCTACTGTCCCCGAGCGCACTGGAGGCGTAGGGAGGCACACGACTCCTCAGGATGCTCATGGGGCCACGAGAGGCACCCACCTCAGCAGTGCCTTAGCAGGGTGCCAGCAGCAGCAGCAGCGTGTGCGCTGTGTGTGCACCCACTTCTCCACAGCAGGGGCTGCACATGGGCACCGGCACCCACACACAAAGCATGGCGAGTGCAATGCACACGGCTCACACATATTGGGGCATGCTTAGAAATCTGCAGGCATTTATTAACATTTTACAAGTGTCTAGAACAGCAGTTTGCCTGATGTGTTGCTGATTTCAGTCCTGAACGTAGACTTCACTGATAGCAGATAAAATACATACTGCTATTAAATCAACAAATTGCTTTAATTTCAGTATGACTTAAGTCATGTGGGCTGACCGGTTTTTCCTTGCATTAAGACTGCATGTGCCAGTGATCCTCTGTGAAGCCAGGACTGTATTCTCCAGTGGCAGCAGTAATTGCTACACTGGAACACTATTTCCATAAGCAATTTTAGCATTTAACCTTCCTTCCAATGTTCTCCTGATGGTGATGACCAGAATAGAGCTAGGCACTATGCTCTTTGTGTCAAGCTCCAGGCGAATTCTTTCATAGCTCTAGTTTCAAAGAGACATTTATTTAGTCCCTTTCCAGTTGCCTGGAATGGTTGTGCAGTATTGGATTATTTCAGATAAAAGTTTCAGTAGTGGTAAAGTAAACTCGTGATTCTTAATGGCAGCTGTGAGAGCTCATGTCTTTGCTACTGTCATTGTATTGCTGGACCATGACTGAAGAAACAACTACAATTTGATCTGTTAGAGAAATGCAGTGAAATGCAGAGTAACACTGACTGTGTGCATATTGAAAAGGTGCCTAAAATAGATGCAAGTCAACCCTCATTCTCTGCTGACTGATGGACAGTTAAATCTCAGATCCAAAGCAGGGTATCTTCTGTTAAATTTTCATATCAAAAAGTATGTAAGAACACTGGCCTGTTCCTATTATGCAGCACTATAGACTGCTGGTGCTGACACTGTCCTGGGTAAATGTCAGCATAAGCTCTGCATCGTGGATACATTTCAATGAAGTTCTTGAGTGTATTACTCAGGGTTTGTGGAAAAAGACTACAAAAGAAGAAACTGAGGTCTCAAAATGTAACATTTCTAGACATGTTTCATAAAAAGAACCCAAATCCCAATAGCTGGTGGTAAAAATCTCCATTACAGACCTAACTAAAATGAATGGGCAAATTTGTATGGTCCAGATCAGTCTGGGAGAACCATCAGAATTGATCTATACGTAGAAGAAGAACAATCAGGAGACTGTATCTCACTGTATGCCTTATGAATATTTCTGCTGCATTTAGGGGGAAAAAAAAGAAAAAAAAAAAGAAGCTTGCCTCGCTGACTGCATTCTATCAGATGAAAATGATGTATTTCTCAGGGCCACTACGAAAGGAGACTGGAAAACTTCCACTGAAAATACAGTTTTATGTGAAGTTGAATAGTGTGCCACATCATCCATTCTGCTCCCCAATGTGAACGAATTGCCCTAATTTGCTAATTACAAATATGAAATATACCTCCACATCTCCTGCAAACTAGGAGCTGCTCTGTTTGAGCAGTGACCCCAGAATACCCCATAGCTCCCAACATGGATCGACTCATTTCTTTGGGCCAGAGGTGTTCCTGGTGGCGCTTCACAGTTCATTGCTTGCCGGCTGCAACAGCTGACTCTGTTCGATGGAAAGAGCAGCTGGAAAATCAATAGTTCTTTGCTGATTAATAACTGATTTTTCCACTGACCAAAATGCAGCGCTTGGCCCCATTGTAGCAAGCGGTGCAGGTCACACATGGCTGCAGCTCCGCTCTTAATGTGACAGAACTGACAGCCCTTCCCTTCCCTTCCCTTCCCTTCCCTGGCGCTCTCCCTGTCCCGCCGTTCGCCGCCAGGTGGCGCTGCCGCCCGCCCTTCTCGCCGCGCCCCCGCGGCGGGGCCGGGGGAGCCCCGTGCTGTCTGTGCCTCCCGTGCCGCGCCTCCGGCCCCGCCGCTGGACCTGCTGGCCGGTGTTTATGGTGGGCCCTTTTGTTAACGTTCCCATCTGTTCCTTCGCGCCGCAGGGTGAGGGAGGGACTCCCGGTAACTCCGGGAAGCAGCAGGACATCTCCCAGCCGCGCCTCTCGGGAGGTCGATGGCGGCAGGTGGTGTGGCGGGGAGGGCCGGAGGGCCGAGTGGG
>VWZG01009361.1:231486-242809 GCA_013396735.1 Grallaria varia | reverse complement strand
AAATCTTCGTTCGCGAAGCCGAGGCATGAATAACTAAAGAAATTATTTGCACAGAAAGTCCGTGACGATGCCTACTGTTTTGCCCGCCACACCTTCTCCTTGCAGAAAGAAGGCCCCTCTTCTAGAAAATGAGAGAACCCCTTTCCCGCACTCCTGACAAATGACATGAGACAGTATCCCATAAAATCAGGATCTTGGCCACACCCACATGACTCTAGGTTCCTCCCCTTCACTGCTACTGCAAAAAATTAACCCTGTCTTTGGTTCAGGGCAGGGGCCCACATGTTCTCTCACCTAAATTCTGTTTGCTGGTCAAAGATGAAACTGATTTAATTTAGTGTTGCCATTTGGAGCTGATTACCATTGGTAAAGCATGAGTATGACCACATTGCATCAGTAAAACAGAGAGACCATAGTTTAGATGTCTTACTCTATACAAAATTGTTTCATCCAAAAGCACAGTTGATATAGTTATGAAGGGGAGTCTGCAGAAACGGAAGTGCAGGGAGGCAGGTACTGTCACCCTTACAAACCTTATTCAAACACATAAGGAAGAATACACAGCCAAGAATAGCTAAAGAGAAAAAAAAATAATCTTAGAAATAAACTGGTAATTTACCACTATTGAATAAAAGTGAACAGATAGGAAAAAAAAAATAGATTAACAGAAATAATGTATAAAGGCAAGAATTTTTTGAAGCAAAGAGCAAAAAAAGGATTAGATGAGTTCCTGTAAAAGAGGGATGCCTGAACTTTGGATATTTTCTAGTTTTTTAGAATGGAGTGCCTTGAGTGACAAAAATCTTGCACTTTTTTTAACACTTAGAAATACTGTAGTTTTAATAGAGTCCTTCTTTCTCTGTCCCTGACTTGTTAGGCTCCCCCGAAGTGCAGTAGTGGCTGACACACTTCCTTTGAACAAAAATAAAGGAAGATTTTTTTTCCCTGTCTTCCATAGGTTTTTCCATAATATTGTCATTTGAACCAACTATGTCAGAAAGCACTTTAATGTACCAAAAGAAAGACAATCCTGTTATTCCCAGAGGAATGTTATAAACATCATTCTATAGATTCTTTGGGGTTAAAGTTGAGTTCACTACTATTCCAGGGCAACCTTTTCCATGACACTGGATAAAAATCAACATTTCTTGGGTGAGGATATAAAGAGGAATAGGGAGTGACTTACTACATTCTGAAAAAAAAGGGTATTTTAAATATTTTTTTTTCTTCTGGTCTAAAGGTGGCAATATTTCTTTCTCTTTAAATAAGATGTGACTGTGGCAGACCATGGTACAGGTAGTACACTTGTTAGGTGGTTTGGTCCTTGAAGACAAGATCCAGTGCACCTCAGAAGTGTGTATTAAGGGTTCTACCCAAGCACAAACCCAGCTGTCCATACTCTCTGTCTCTGGGCCCACTGGGGCTGCAATGTGTTCCAGGCCAGACTAAGGGTAAATCTGAGTCAATGCACTTTCATGTCCAACTCTGTTGCCTACACATGTGGGTCAGAAACAAATATATGTCCTGATGTGCCTGACCCTGTAGGCTGTCTGGTCACAAAGACCCAATGTCATTAAAGTCAATCTATCACCTCACTTGATGATAAGTGGGATTTGTAGGTTCAGGCTCTGCTTGTATGGTGCAGTCACAGGAGGCCTGAATCCCGGGTGAAACATACACAGCACTGGGATGTCTCAGAGCTCTGGTCAGCAAAAGGAAAAAAAGTTGTTATAACTAATTCTTGAAAATTATAAAGGATATAAAATTAATGTCCATAACTTGAGATGAATACTATGAACCATGAGGAATCATGAAGTATCCTTTCATCAGGAAATAGGGGATATCAGGAACTCCAAAGGCAATTATGTTATTTGGGAATGGTAGAAAAATCAGAAATGTTTTTAATGGTAAAAATTTGCTCTTCAATATAGCCTTCAAAATCAAGCATACTCTATAGGTTTGCAGTCAAAATATTGTTTTTCTGTCTTACAGGTCTTACTTTAGGTTACTGATGCTGAAAGCTGATGCATGAAATTGTCTAATGGCTGCTTGAATGCTTGCAGTAGGACTGTTAGCATCTTGTGATGTAATGCAGCATCCTTGCTTAGTGTAAATAAACTGCTTACTATGAGAATAGTTTTCCAAGTTTTGCAAACTCAATGAACTTGTGAATTGTTGCAAACCAATATCAAATCTGCTAAATTAGTTTGCAAATTCAGTCTAGTAACACCCTCCACCCAAACTTCACCTACTACTACTTTCCATATTTCTTGATTTTATTGAGCTTTTTTCCATTAACTTTTTTTTTTTCTATTAACATTACTTTTAACAATCCGGTTAAAATAGATTCAGTAGAACAGTTTAGTCCATTGATCTAAAGGCAAGACATAAATATAGCAATAGCGTACCTAGTAGTTTTCGTCTGCAAGGTCTTGCGAGTTACGGGATCTTTAAGAGTTACAGCAAACTTTCTCTACTTATTTAGAATTATCTATAGCACCTTATTCCTTTGTCCTTCAGCCTTCAGGTAGCAGTGCTCTTTTATAGGGCCTTTTTGACTGTATGTAACTACAATTACATAGCAAAAATAATTGAGCAAAAGTAATATACTTGTGGAAATTATACAAGTGTCACCATTGAATTCATAAGGTACCGAATATACATGTAGCAACCACATACCATAATTACCAGATACCTAGCTAGAAATCCTTGTTTGAATTTTAGAATTTTTATGAACTTTAGTAGTTGTACCTTTTTAGTTCTGGTAGTTTTAATACTTTTGTTGACCAAGTGAGTTATTTTTATATTAATATTTTTTCCTAAAGTTGAGGTGATACAAAACCAGACCTAAACCATGTTAAATAATGAAAGAAAATGAGTAGAATTTTCAAGACTGGGAACACCTGCTGTTTAAGTTATTTATCAATAAGCTGCTGTTTAATCACTTGCTGTCTATGGGATTATCGTCTCCTTTCTCTTTACATGTGATGGGCAAAAACCTCTTCTAAGACCCTTTTTTCTGAAACTTAAAACACAGTGGGCAGCATATCAAAGAAAATTCCTTCTGGTAGTGGGATTTCTAGGAACCATTTATCCGTATTTTAAAAAAATATACACAGGGATGACTTTACAAGCTCCTTGGAAGCTGTAAGTAGGTGTTGAGAAGCTCTCTTAAGGTGTTATTGTATATTGATATATAACAGGAAGAAAGATTTGTTTGAAAGCTTTATGACATGAAGGGATTCAGGAAAGGTATGTCCCAGTTTTTCTTCAGTCCCCGGTTCATTTTTGTTATTCATATTGTGAAGGCTACTGAATGACAATTCAAGTCAATACTACGGTCTTGTTGAATGGGAGTTCTCACTTCTATAGCAAAGGAAATTCTGGTGTCTATAAAGCATTTAAAGAGTTGACATTTTGTACAATTGCATCTGAAACTTTCCATTACAACTACTGCAGTTTTAAAACAGTGGCTTTTGGAATTATCACATGTACTTGCCTAGTCTCTCCGCCTTGACTTCATGTATAATAGGAGGTAGGATCAGAACCAGATCCGGCATTGGACAAAAGGGAAAAATAGACAGAAGAAGTGAAGAATAAATTGCATTGCTTGGTAGCAGCATAATGTACTTGTGCAGGGCCACAGTCCTCAGAACAGAGGATCTCAAAAAGCAGGAGCAACTAAAGTGATTTTTATTGTACCTCTGCAAGTATTTACAGCTACAGAGTTAATCTTCCCATAGATACCATCATGGGACTACAGTACTTGACAAATTCTTGAACCCATGGTTATCACATAACTTTGGTGATCGGTACTGAAGCATCAGTAAGGCTACATGTCTGCATCAGAACTACATGACAAAAGGAAAAACAACGTTCAGCTCCATGTTGTCTGAAGAGATTGTTGGGATTGGGTAGAAATTGGAAAGCTGGGGATAGTGGTAGAAGAGAGCTTTTAATACAAAGAATGACTCAGGAATGTTGGAAAGTGAAGGAAAGTAAAAAAAGAAAAGAAGGAAAAAAGGAACCTGAAAAGTGAAAGACATTAACAACATGGTAGCTCACCGACTTAATTCATAAATATATAGTAACAAAAGACAGTAGACCTTGATATATATCTTCTCTTAGCAACTCTAAATAATGCCTTTACTACTTGGAAACAAGATGTCCACTGGAAAAAAAGAAGCAAACAAACAAAAAATCATTCTTCCTTTTTAACAAATATTTAATAGCACCCACATTTTCAAATCCAGGAGATATGTTATGAGGGGTGCTTGCAGTTCTTTTGTTTTTGAAGACCTTTCTGTTTATTATTTTCTGATACACTAAACCCAAAAATTTCAACGTCTCTCAGTCATTAAATGCAACACACTGAAGTTTTGCTCTGGGGCTCGGGAGCTAGCGGCACAGAACAAAACATAGTCAAAGCCATTGTAGCAACAGTATATTAATAGGAAGGTAGAAAAAAAGAAGTCATAATATTTAGCTCGTGGCCTGGTAAGAGCATTAAAACAGAACTCAGCAAAAAAAGAGAGCTCCTTCGCCCAATATGTTACCCCTTGCTGACAGTAGGCAATGCTGGGGGACACCCTGTTTCTACCAGCAGTGATGCAAGACTAAGGTCATGCCCAGTCCCAGTCTCCACAGGGGAGATTCAAATATGAAATAGGAGAATTTTTTTTCTTCTTTGATTTAATCTTCACTTTCTTAAGGCTTCCTTACTCTCTGCTGCAACTTCCTTGAACTGTCCATGTTACCTATGATATTATTTAATGCCTTACATACTGGGACATGATTGAATAGGGGTTCATCCTTTGTCTGGTTAACAGTGGAAATGACATGCACGAATTTTTGGTAATATGACTAAGAACTGGGTTTCAGTAAAGTAAAAATTGATAAAGTTTTACATGAAGACACAGATACACATTTGTCCACACTACTGCCTGTGTGATAAACATGACACGATAAGTAGCACAAATTTTAGAGCTAACTAGGTAATGTTTCTAATGCAATTCCTTCCCAGATTTATATTTATTAGTGAAATACAGAAAGGATATTTGGCTTTTGTTAAAATATTGATAAAAAGATACTGACTTTTCAGAAATAAACGAGACCATGCAGACATGTGTGTGATTAAAAAGAGAGAAAAGTTGTTAGCTGAAATGTTTTATTGCTTGAAACTTGTTTTAGACTAAGAAGAGATGACAATGTCCCTGGGTAGAATGACTTATTTTGAAGAACAAGCCAAAATGAGACTTTTATTAATAGAAGAGTGACTCTGGTAGAGCTTTCATATGTATGTTTATTCCTGACATATCATATTTTTCTTTTTTTTTTTTTCCCCTAGTCTGTAAATTACACATGAGAAAGTTTCTGATTAGCATAGCTGTGATGGGGAGGCCTAATGAGGAGATGATGTTGTATGCAAGGTTTAGCAGTCAATGGGAAATCAGCACTGAGTATGAGCAGAGACTTCAGAGGACAAGTAGGGTAATGTTCAAGGGGAGAGGGACTGTTGAGTAAAAGGTATCAGCCGGGGCTCTGATCTGTAGGGAGCTGGGCCAAACATGGAATTTGAATGACAGAATTTAGATCTTATGTAGAAATGTAGCAATGGTTTGAAACAGGAGGATTTTCAAGTCAGAGCTCTAGAAGAAACATATCTTTAACCAGGAAGAATGGGGAAATTTGTGTTTGGAGGTCCTTGAAATATGAAGAGTTTTTTTGGTGTGAAATTTTGACATGTCCCCATTAGGCATTCTCATCCTTTAGTGCCTTTTTGTAGGGATGGTGACCCATACTTGGGCCCTTATAATTGTTGTAGACTTAAATGTGCCCTCTGAATTCTTAATTTTGAGGAGATTAGTGTAACCCTCCCAGTCATGCAAAGAAAAATGTACGCCTGTAGTACATGTGTGGGAAGAGTATGTGGTACTTCTGTGTCCTTATCATGCTAGAGAGCGAGGAATATAGGAAACATTTGCTTTGCTACTCAGAAGAGATTAGAACAACAATGCGTGACCTGTATAATTAACCCTGTGTGTTGGAAAAATACACTGTGGTGTCTAAGCAGTGATAGACACAAATTGTTTTCATAGCTATAAAAAAATAGAACTAGGAACCCCCAACTTCTTTGTCCAAATGACAAGCTTCTGTCCCATCTGCTCAAAGGTCAATGGCAAAACTACGGTCAGGTCTTTAAGTAATATGGTGTCTACACATCCTTCCATGAACAATTAAAGACTTTCTGCTACTGAAAACACTTATCACCTGTTGTGGCCAAGGAGATTTCAATCTGCAGTACTGAACATGAATGCATCCCCACTACCTTGTCCATCTCAGCACAGCATTCCTGGCACTAAAAGTGATTTAGGGGAACTCTGTGTGGTGCCATGGGCCACATCTTTTCATGTAACCAAGAAAAGAAGTGAAAAGCTCATCAGTTTCGTGCATTTCACAAAAGCACAGCTAGACCCTCTCTCAGTAAAATGATGGGGAGCAGACTGATTGCCATTCTAGGATGTGACTAATTGATGTGTTCTCTGAGGTGTGATAGGATATCAGAGTATCAGGCATAATATTTCTGTCTTATAAAACTACTGCATAATGCAACCAGTAGAGTGTGCCACAAAGGTTATACTGAAGGACAGCATGATTTTAAAGTCAGTCTGGTGTTATGTGATGAACCAAGGATGTTTCTACATGAATAGGTTAATGCAAAATCTGATTCCAGTGTGCATGCTTACTGCAATGCTTATATGGATTTAATACACGTACAGATTTACATATGTTCCTGTATAAAGATATAAGAAAAAGTTGAAGAGATAACTGGAGACATTCTGTTCTGAAGTGGTAAAGACAGACATTTTACACACTCTATGAACAGGAAGCAGTGCAGGGATCATACTAGTAAATACATTCAAGTGTTGATAAGAAAGCTGGGTGAAACAATTGTCTTTGAAAAAAAAAGCTTTAAATAAGGGACTCCAAAAACCTAGGCATATACCAGACAATCAAAAGGAATTTTCATAGGCAACAATGGAAAAGAGAACAACTGACAAGAGAAATTAATAATATTTTAGCTGGTTTTTTTAAATTATTATTATTCCAGTGGAAGACCATAAAATAATTTTTATAGAGAATGTAAGCTGGATTGAATAAGAAAGAATGTACAAATTATACACTCCCATGTGCATATGATGTCACTTACATTGTATGTAGATTAGAGTCATATAGTCATTTAGGCTCACACTATATTGAGTTATTTCAGCTGAGTCCCCTCCCCACTTCCAAGTTTATGCTGAGTGAAAACCATTGTAAAACAGACATGAATGTAACCCCAGATGGAGATGTCCCCAGCCTCAGACTGCAATCTGGAAGTATTATATGCAAGACAATACCCAACTAATTCTTCATTCGTATCATTTGTTGAGAGATGTTGTGGAAGCTGAATGGTAAGCTCCCCCTTACTGACATCTGATAAGTGTTGAGATATGAGGGGAAAATAACAAGGTTTTTATTAAAGATGCTGGAGTTCTTAGAGGTTAAGTGGACTGCCACTTACGTAAGTAAACTAGGAGAGTACACTGATCAGAAATACTGGTGATAATAGAGCTTACAGTACTCAGTCTTTCAGAAAGCAGAGTTTTTCTGGTAAAATGTCACGTAAAATGGAACTCAGTAGCTCGAGGATGGGATCTTCAATCTGTGCAATAGTTAATAAAAAGCCAGGTGTCTTTGGTAAAGAAGTAATAGGAAGGAAGGAGGGATGGAGGGAAGGGTGACTAATGGAACATAATTGCATATGGATACTGGATATGGATTTTGTTCACTCTACACAATGACTAGGGATATTTCCATACATGTTTGAAAAATCATTCTAGGGGACAAATGTCTGCTTCCTGGGATTTAAAAGAAAATATGGCTGTACAAAAACAAATTTGCACAACCGGTGAAACCAATGAAAATCCTATTTCTGTAGAGAAGCAAAATCCTCCATCACCTAGTTTCTTATCTCACCCACTTTGCTGTAAGAGAAAGATACATAATTATGTGGCTGCTTGTCCATATAGTTGTGATAGATTACTTTCCTTTACTGTTAGTCTATATAAGGGAGTGCTACTTGTCGGTTATTATAGGCAGAATGGTAGTATCATATAATTACAAATATGAAAATTAATATTATCAATAATTTTAATGATCAGTCCCCATTTTAAGTCTCTAATATTCAGTTGCTTACAGCTTGGCACAACTTCAGTCCTTTGGGTAGAAATTTCTCAATGTTTTGTGTCAGCCTCAGGATAAGAGTTTTTATTTTTGCTTTTTATTTTAATTTCAAACAAAGTGGTTCAACAGTATATTATTTCTTTGAACAGCAACCCATCTTTTCCAACAGAGACTTGAAATATGTGTCAGGGATGTGTTTTTTTGCTGGCCCCTTCAAAATCCATTGAAATTTGGCCAAATAATAAACATTTGAAAGATACACTCAGCCAACTTCCTTCATATTAAAAAGCTAAAATTTCAAAAGGCTCTTCCTCCCTAAGCATGTGTCTACTGCTAGTTGAACCATATGTGGCCTCTTTCACAGAAGGCGAATGAGTATCCTGGATCCTATCACTGGTCAGAGACTGCTCTGTTTTACTTGCAGCCTTGTACAGGGCAAGGGAAGGGCAGGAACCACTGTCAGAATGAAAGCTGAGTTGTCTTGTGTTGTATGTGGCCTCCAGCTATCACTCAAGAAATCTGGAGAATGAAGGAGTTCAAGAGACAGATCTGGGGAAAAATAAGGAGCAGAATTAGGTCAGCAAGTCTTGTGAGAAGTAATCTGGAGTGCAAATCAAAGCTTCTGCCAGGGTATTATAACAAGAAAAGACTTGTAATGAGGTGAGGTTTGGAAATGTGATGAAGACCCAATGAAGAACAGAATTGGGATGAGGGTAGGCAGATTATGGTTGGAAGGGAGGTGATTGGTTATTTGCAAAAGTAAAAAAACTAGTATTAGGACAGGTTAGGAAAAGATTGGGTTAAAAATATTACTGAACAGAATGAACAGAATCTGGGTTGCTCAGACAGTCAGAGTTAAACGAGGAGTAAGATGAAAAGGACAGAATGGGTGATAGATTGGAGCAAGTGCATTTGAGTGCCCTCTGAAGAAAACAGAAAATTCAACTTTATCTCTGCATCCATTCATTCTTTTACCTCATGTCAGATATTCATAAATGTGTGTAACATAATCTGGCTGCGTACAAAAATGTTGATTGCTAATGTCAAAATTTTTGCTTGCTTTTAAAGATAAAATCCTGTAGAACTGCATCTAACTGAAAAACAAATGTAGAAAAATGCAATTAAAGATGGGTTGAAAAAAATGCATGTGATAGCTGATAATAGATAACACTTCCAATATGACATTAGCCTGAGCAATTGAGGCAATTTCAGGTTATTGAAACTATAATTTCAATGCAAGTAGATTGCATTGAACCTACTTCAATAGTAGTTTCAGTTGGAGGTATTTGCTTTGCAAAAGGTTGCTTAAATTGCCTGTATTTTTATATTAGGCTTTAAGGAACATCAGTCGGAAAGTTTGGGGATACTGTGAAAGCCACAACTTCCTTTTCCTTTTTTTTTCTACAACAAGTTCTTTTTGAGTTATTCTTTTAGTCAGCAGCTCCACCAAAAACTTGGTTATCTGATCTATGATTAAAATGTATTCATCATACATGCTATGTTCTTGTTTGAAGCATGCTAATTAATAGATCTGGGCTTTCTAACCTGTTCGGCACAGGTTGTCATCCCATTACAAGAACAGGGCAAATTCTACATCCAATGAAAAACATTCTTTGTCTGCAGTAATTTCTGCACTCTCGCTCAATCAAGTTTTAATTGCTATATTAGTATGTCATGTTTTTTTATATTCAATTTTTTTATCATTTATTCATAAAACACTATGAATTTCATGGGAGTCTAAGTATATTACATTTACCTTTATGAATTATATTTGTCGCTGCCAACAAATCATATTGGTTTAATTTTACATGAGCTGTTTCAGATGAAATTATGGTGTGTTACTATCCTCTCATAATTCCCAGATAACCAGGATAACTGGCTTTTACTTATTCATCCTTTTTGCCCTTTTGAAAGGTTGACACACTAGATTTTTCCCACTCTTCTGAAATTTCCCCAGGACTTACTTGAGGTCAGCATTAAAGATTCAAAAGAGTCTCTTCATTGCTGTAACTGAAGGCCTTGCTCCTAACTGAAGGCTGGCTTAGAGTCTGTAAGAATATATCTGAAATAAAGGCTATTACTTTTCCATATGCATCTTTACCTATATATTTACTTTTCTTCTAACATTTAATTGCCTCATGCCTGAAGGTGCAATATATGTCCAGGTTAAGACTAGGAAGTGACTGCAGTATCGGAATTCCAGTAGCACTATCTGCACTTCTTCACAGTGGGCTTTTTTCTCGTGCCTAAAATAACTTAATATCATAAAGAAGTGTTGACACTTTATATTCACCCTCTCTTCCTTCCATTTATTTAGAAATACACTGAGCAGTGCGAGACCCAAAAAACGTGACTGCAGAGCTCCACAGGGATCCTCTTTCTATGTTAAGAATGGACCCTTAATCTCTGTTCCCAATCTTTTAACCAATTATTTATACATGCAAGAATCTTCCTTTTAATCTTCCGGCTTCTCAGTTTCTTTAAGAGCCCTTGGTAAGGGATCTTGTCAAATGCTTTCTGGAAAATCAAATAATCTGTATCATCAGGGTGAATCTTATTCATTCTCTTGTGTTTCATTTAAAGAACTTGTATTGATTTGTTAGTCATTATTTCTTTTTATAGAAGTAGTTGTAGCTCCTTCCTGTTATATGTTATTTATTAATATGTCCCCCCGTTATATTCTTTGCAATAGTTCCTGCTGAATTGCACAATACAGATGTTGGAGTTCACAGTCTGTCGTTCCTTCACTATGCATAAGTAGTCCTTTAAAGAAATACCTGTTTTCACCATTGCTTAATTAACAAATTATTTCTAAAAAAGATTGTGCGTAATGATTCAGAGAGTTCATTCTTGCATCAGTTTATGATTCTTGGGTAGGTATTATCCCTTGTTGGTGACTTGTCACTGTTCATTTTATCTTTTTGTCTGATAAACCAATTTCAAAGCATTTCATTTTGAAGTGAGCTTCCTGAGGACCCCTCATTTAGAAGAATTGTGATTAAGGAATTAATTCATTTTTTTTCATATCAAATAGTAATAAAATCCTTCCCTTCCCTTCCCTTCCCTTCCCTTCCCTTCCCTTCCCTTCCCTTCCCTT
>VWZG01009361.1:171650-231467 GCA_013396735.1 Grallaria varia | reverse complement strand
ATCATACTCTATTCCTTCCCTTCCCTTCCCTTCCCTTCCCTTCCCTTCCCTCCCTTTTTTTCCAATTTTCTTTCCTAATGGTTGCACTTTTTCTCTCAACTTTCTTTTCCTATCCTGGGTGCCTGCCTTCTCTGTCGACTCCTTGAAACATTTCTCAACTCTGATATGCCTGAAAAAGCTTTTTTGTACTTACTGAAAGCTATTGCTCAAACTTTTGTTGGTCCATCATGTTGTTTTTACATTTATCCTGCCATACTTCATGTTCTGTTCCCTTTTGCTTGCTTACACTCCATCATGTGTCTGATGAGAAAGGGAAATGGAAGGAATCTTTTCCTTACCTGTTTTTCTCTCCTGTGTTTTTACATTTTTTGATGTCTTTCTTTCACTATTCCACCCCTGTGGGAGGAAACAACAAGATGAGCTTCTGTTCACAACAAAGCTCTGCAGTTAAGTTGGAAATTTCCTCGATCTGTTAGTTCCTCTGGAAAATACCAAGTTCTCCAAACCAAAAGTTTATATTGCCAAAAACAAGCACACCTATAACAAGAGAGAGTACCAGTGAAATGTAGTCTTTCAAAACTGCTCCTTCAATAAAGGGGATATTTGGTTGGTTCAGCTTTTTCTGACTCTACAGAGCAACATTCATTTGGTGACCAGCAAGATATGCCTGCCACAGAATATGGGGGTTGTTTGAGTCCTGAACACCATTTGATACTCAGAAATGCCTCTAAAGTGATTGATAATTCTGTAGTAGTTTTCCTGTCATTAAAAAACCTCGACAGTCTGGGAGAGAGATGGAGAACTATTACTCCCATTTCAGACACCTCTCTGTGGTTGTATGCATAGATTTGACTGTATCTGTGCATTTTATGGAAGTAGCACTCTGTAAACGATACAACTCATCTTTTTTTTTTTCATTTTTAATAAAGTATTCACCAAATTCGGAGAGTTACTTTTATGATGTTAAAATACAGCTATAAGGAGCTCTAGGCTAAAGATATATTATTGTACTATTGTCAAAAGCTGCCAACGTTGCTTTCAACAAAGTTAACAATCGTAATTGCTCAAGGTTGGAACCTGAGAATTCTTGAACTGAAAAGGATGAGGATTGACAAAGCTTGGCTTCATAAAACTCCCTGAGGCTATGCAAGACTTGTGTGTTAGAAGTAAAACACTGTAAACTAATGACTCATTAGTCTTGTGCTTATTAAAGGCATTAGTGTGAGAGATCTATGTGTATTTAGTCTCATGAAGACACATATTTTGTTAAAAAGATTTTAATTTTGTGTGGTAGCTATAAGTACTTGTTCTTTTTTACTCACTTGTAATGCATTTAAGTCGTCAATATGACATCTTTATAGCCTACCCAGAAGGACTTAACAATATTTCTGATTATCTTTAACCCAAAATTTATCAAGAAATCTTTGTTATATATTTCTTAATCATTTTAGTCAGGAAGAAAATATTTGAGTGTGTTACCTTTTCTTTCAATATCCCATGGTATATTGTTATCCATTGTTTTCTAGATGCTTCATTTAATTTCTGCTGCTGCTGCTCTATTTATCTTCTCCCATTCTTGCTGCTGCTGTTGCTATTCTTCTACACTTTTTCTACACTTGTGGTGCTCTAAATCTGTCAACCAGATGTAACTTCCAGGAGACCTGATTACAAGCAGATTTGCAAGCTCTTGTATGTTACTTTCTATTTTAAAAAGTTGACTTGGGATTTGGAAAAAGCTCCCCATTTAGTTCTTTAAATAGAAAGAAAATACTGTAACTCAATGTTGGCTGCTGGTAAGCACTACTGAAACCAGCTCATGGCTGGAAACAGATTTGGGACATTGTTTGGCTTTACATATGATGATTTATTTTAATGTTATTAGAAAGTGAGCGTAGAGGAGAGTTTCTTTTCATTTTAAGCATTTCTAAAGGTGTGGGTCTTTGTGATGCCGGGGAGACAAGGAAAGACTGGACTTCTGTAAAAACTACACCAATAAGTTTCCATGACCTGTATGGGAGCTGTATTTCAACTGTAGGGCTCTTCTACACTATTGGATTACCCTAGGAAATGTAGTTTGTTATTCCCTCCCTAATATTCACAGAGTTACCTACACTGACTAACCAAAACCTGCATGGCAAAGGCTCTTGGCTCAGTGTCTGCAGTGGCAACGGGAGCCTCATCATGGAATCCCAGAATCACGGATTATGTCCTGTTGGGAGGGACCCACAGGGATCATTGAGTTCAACTTCTGTCCCTGCGCAGGAGTCATGCCATGTGCCTGAGAGTATTGTCCAAATGATTCTTGAACTCTGTCAGTCCTGGTGCTGTGACTGAGCAGTCTTCGATACATTCTGTGATGCTGACGGAACCTGTTCTGATAAGCAGCATGTGAAACACCTCTTCCTCCCCTGCTCTTCTTGACACAAACCCACCCATGGGTGGGCAGCGCAGAGCAACTGAGTGCACTTCTGGATATCAGTGTCCAAAGACAGAGAAGAAATGGGATCTGGTCATGAGAAAAGAGACACTGAGACAAAGTAAAGCGTCCTCTAAACAGCAGCCACAATGTGACAGCATTTCTTTAGAGACCATCAAATAATGACAGTTTTTGAACTGTAGCTTGTCAACAGAGAAGTGGAAGGCAATAGTAGTGCATGGTTCAGGGGGACTTTGAGACATGCTGTGTGCATGAAGCGTGTGTGCTGAGGTCGGTACCGCTGAGGTATTCCAGCTCTCATTCTCTTTGACTTCACAAAAGTGCCACAAGGTACCTCTCACTGGACCTGATGAAGTCAGTTAGTGCCTAGCCTGGCTGGTTACAGCCCTGGAATCAAGTTCAGAGTTCTCTGGTAAAAGTGAATAATTTCACTCTAGGAGATAACCGGTAGTGGTCACCTCTGCATTCCAGTATAATCTAGTTTATTCAATAAAATTGTTCCCGAAAGGGAATACTTCTCTGCCTTCAAAAGAAATTAAGGAACAATTTTACATTTAATGAAAATTGGATTATTTTTTTTTTTTTTCATTTGTGGCAAAGACAGGAAAAACAGCATTGGAAGGGGATAAAAATTAACCTTAGCTTGACAGCTGTGATCTTACCTTCCCCATCATCTAGTTTCTTATGAACCATGAAACTGATAACCTCCATGTATGTCACAGGAAACATTGCATATACTGTGAATGGATTTGAAAAAAAGTATTATAAAGTTGGTTAAAAACAGTCCTAAGTATTTCAGGTGATGTTTGTATATTTTGGGCCATTCTACACATACGAAGTATTTAGGACAGTGTATACATCTGCCCAAAGTGATGATAATTCCCATTAAGAGGTAGTAAAAACAACTGAGTGTGGCCTTAGCTCTGCACTCTTACTGCTACCTCAGGAGAAATGAGTAATTTTAGAGGCAAAACAGATCCAGAATTATCTTGAGATCAAAGGCTGCAGTTGTAAGGGGCTCTTCCTCTGATTGCTCAAGTTTAGGATGATGCTTATTACAATACCTGCATATCAAGTCAAAGCTATTTGCAATTCATATTACTTTCGTTTACATTTTACAAAGTGTAATTGTTGTATGGACTCTGCAGCCTTTCCCACACTTGGAGTGTAACACAATAATCTACTCCTTCTGAGTAGATTATCCTGTCTGAGGAAAAGTATGTGACTCTAAAGTGATAGCATTCCCATTCCTATTTATTTGTATATTATTCCTATTTGTATTTATTCACAAATGGGCCAATCCTTCATGTATTTGACAAATAGATGCATCGTGTTTGTTATGGTGTTATCATGAAGTGGAAACCTGCAATAAATTTATTCTAATAGTTATCAAATGCTTTCAGTACAGAAATTATAATCAGTTGCAATATAAAAAAAATATGTATTTGTATATGAAAATTACCAGTTTTGAAACCCAAATGCATTGAAGGTATTTCCGCTGTCACCCTAGAACAGAATAAGCACTCTTCATTGACAGGAGGTCTATATATCTGTGCTGCATGTGAGAATGCCTATTGAGTGTTTACAGCAGCAAATATGAATCATGGTTACCCTAGATGTTAAAGGAAAAGGTATATTTTCTCTTCAGGGGATTTTATTTTTCTGGGTTTCCTTCATGTCATATGATTGCAGTCTTTTGATTAACTGCTCTTGGATATCAATGGGTATTAGCTAATATTTGGTTATTAATACTCAGGAAATTAAAGGCATTGTAAAGATCTATATTCGGTATTGAGAACATCACCACTAGAACTCTGAAGTACATACAACTGAGCACAAATAATTATGTAGAACGGTCTTATATTTTTAATTAACATAAACCTCAAGATAAACAGGTTATATAGATTTAATTTATAACCTAGTCTATGACGGTTGTTTTTTTATTTTCTTTTTCATTCTCCAAAACAGGTAACCTCATTGATATTTTATGCATGAAGCAGCTTATGTCTTCCCAGCCTGCAACAGTACTATTTCCTTCTTGAAAATAAGTCTGACAGCATTCTAACCAGATTTAGTCCAAGAAGGACTTTGGTTTTCCACATGCAAACTGCTGAACTGATTGAACGTATTTTGAAGTCTTTTCAAGATCAGAGTTTTTGCAGGGAGTACCTGCACATTCATAACTGACACGTTGATTTAACTCATTAATATCAGATGCTTAAGGAAACCTAAGAGTGTGATTTTAAAATGTAGCAAAAAAAAGATAAAACCAATCATTTTACATTCCATTTTGTAACATTCAAATGGTGCCAGACAGCCCACATGTGACTGGTTCTTTATCAGAATATTTTACAAGATAGTGTAACATTGATCCATTCTAATTTCTTTTTAGTTTCAGATTCTTTGGAGGCACTACATACTTATTTTCAAGATTTTCCCTGGCAGGAGGGTTAAAATGTAGTTTCAAAAATATTACAACAGAGGTTCATGGCTGCACAAAGTATCATTACCTGCAAAATAATCAGTTTCACTTCTTTATGTCACAGGAACATATGGTGTCCCAACCCATAATTACTGTAGAGTTAATGGGGAACATGCATTACACAAACTCTAAAGTTGGAAAAATACAAACCCTATTAGAAAATCACTTCTTTTGAAAATTCCAAACTGTTAGCAAAGTAAGTGGAGACATGAATCATTCTATGGTATAATTTTCAGATGCACCTCAATTTATGCCTAATTTTCAATTGTTTTATTTTAGCTGAAACCCTTGTGTCTTAAAATATATCTGAAACTGAAATATAAAAGCATGAGTTGGTTGATATCACAGTTAAGAAGCTTATGATGAAGTTTTCTTATTTTATTGCATGTGGGATCCCTACATGGTAGGAAAGGAAAGGGAGCTGTAGAAAGAGGTTGAAAAACATGTAGGAGAAGAGGGGGAAGTCTAGAAAAGCAATTCATAGCAGAGAAACTAAGGCAACCTTTTACTCAACGCATCTTGGCTTTGGTAGGAATTTTATTTTACATGAATGTAATCTGATATTGCCTGCCATTTCATTGGAGCCCACTCTTATCTTCTGCTCCCAATTTCCCTCCTATAGTCTATTCTGATTGCCTTTGCCATTCCCCTCCTTTATCTTCTCCCAGCCTTGTTTCTTCTTCAGTATGTATTTCCTGCAAAAGGATGTGCCCCAATATTTCCAATGAAGCCTCTGAAGCTGCAGTTCCTAATGCACAGTCTCCTCTTCTCCCTGCTCCTTGGGAGTATGGCTGCTTTGGGAAGGTTAGCTCTGTGGCTTTCTGTCATCCACAGTGGACTGGTGGCTATCACCCAGTGTCTCATGATGGGGACAGATACACAGTGGGCAAATTTAAGAGTCTCCAAATAAGAAAAGCAAAAGAGTGCTTGCAGAGGATACAGTTCTTGTAGATCACATTTCTGGTGGCAAAACAATGTAAATGCTGCATAGTTAGATGTTATGTGTTTATTTTTGAAATTAACTTCCAATGAATTTGTTTGAGAAGTGATAGCAAAACAATCAGAAATTTCCCAAAGGAAACGTGATCTCAAAGACCGACAAATTTATTTTAGAATTTAAAAATGCCCATATAAATTTGCCTAGAAATGATGAGTATAAAAGAAAAAAACCAACCCAATAAACAAGAAGCTTCAAGACTTTTATGGAAAAGAACAAGGAAACAAGGAACCGAACATTACAAAAAACTCAGAATAGGGTGAATGTGGGGCATTTTTACTTTGCATCAACAATTTGCATAATAAAGGATAAACTGACAAAAGAAGTGATTTAAAACAAAAAGAGTTAGTTGAATAATTAAAAAGCACATTATAACAACCAAACTTAAATGTAGCAAGATGAATAGCTCTTACATGCTATAGTGAGGCAGTACATAAAATCCTCAGATAGAAGCAAAGCGAATATGAAAATAAACTGCTAAAAAGAAATCATGTTTCAAGGGTTTTTTTCCGGAAGACAGAATTACATACCTGCATGTATACATAGTTGTTTTTTTTTTTTTTTTACAAAGTAATTTGTATTTCTATCTAATATGTCTGCCCTAAGGGTCTAACAAATACAAGTGGGAAAATATAATTAATATAGAATTATAAAACCAACTGTGAAATGTATTTTCTTTATTTCCTCATGATAACTGGAAAGAAAGAAAAGCAAAGGGTACGACTGACATTCCTTGTTTAATGCAGCTTACTTAGTGACTGGCATAATGATAAGTGATGGTAATTTACCTTAAAAACCTTAATGAGTGGATCATTACTATAGAGAAATGGGAAGAAAACTTTAATCCCACAGAGGCAGAGCTCCATGGTTGGCTGTGCAATAACCAGACAGAACTCTGAATGAGATTCCCAAGCTTCTGTTCCCTAGATAAAATTTTCTCTCACTCCACTTTTGCAAAGGTAATGAGGAGGTAATGAGGCTTGACTTGAATTTTTTCAGCACTTGATTCCCTTCATTCCCCAGCAGGTTCCCATAGGATAGAGTAAGATGTTGGATTTATATAAAAGCTGTGCTGATAGATAGGTGGAGGAGGTGAGCCATGCTATTTGGTCTGGGATTCTGGCTGTATGAGAAGGGGTTCAGATAAATTTCAAGTTCTTTCAGCACTGTCAATTCACTCTGATAGTTTCCACAGAATAAGGCAATTTGACGACATGCAGACCTTGTCAGAGTTGTTGACTGTTTATTTTGTCACTTTACTGATACTAAACACTGACCTTTCTGTGCCACCTTTCCTTCCTCTTTTCCCCCCCCATTTTTCACTAGCTTACTACACACATCTGAGTAAATAATAAACCCCAAAAAGGTAGGCAGAAATGTTGTATTAGATCATTAGCTTAATTTGAGCTGAAAGGTCTTTGTTGTAAGTTGGGGGTGGGAAGGGACCTGGGGACCTTTGCAAAGTATTTTGCTGGCAAGCTTGTTGAGATTTGATTGCCTTTGTTGTGATAATCTGAAATTAATTTGCACTTGAACCCATCTTTCTTCTGGGCTCAATTTAAACACGGTTATAATTATGCGCCCTGCATGAAATTGAGAACAGACACTGATATGACAAGTCTGAATTTTTTAATTCCCCAGGTACTAAAGGCTTTTTTCCCCACTTATCTCACAAGGTAATAAAACAAAATGTTCCAGTGAAGCACATGCTTAAGAGAGAGGTATTTGCCTGAGGGGAAACAGTAATAATCAGTGTATTGCTACACATTTACTCATGTACTTTCTCAGTAGGTCAATCTCTTTCTTTTAAAGTGATGTTAAACTTCTGCTAATATTGGTTGATTTGTACCTGGTACAATATTAAAAAAAAAAAAAAAAGGTAGAAATGATATGTTTTATTCTATTTTAGCCGGTCCTCATTTAAAAGGCTTTTTCTCAAACATCCATTTTGATTTTTTTTTTTTAAAAACTCACTATTGAAGACTACCTCCTAACATCCACAATTGATCTTAGCAGTGCACCTTTCTTGTTCTCAGTATGAGCTGTAATATCCTTATCAGCATTCTTTTAGTTTTAACCCAGATTAGTGTTTTTGGTGAGGAATCTCATTAACTACAGTAAGCCCATCTTCTTTTGTGATTTCCTTTGGAATTGTAATGTACGAAAAGGCCACCAAGGTCAATGCCCTGGGCACAAATTCCTCTTTAAATCATCATTCAGCTCAGAGTAACAACATTCTCCTTAGAAATAGACATTTTTAAAGATCTGGAACAAACTGCTCAGTTTCTTGGAAGTGAAAATCACAAGGAAGAGAAGCAGAAATTAAGAGCATAGGAAATTAAACGGAGGAATTCACAAAATAACTATTTGTTAGATACATTCATTTCTTTTTAACCAGTATAATTCTTACTCTTGCTGCCCCCTAAATTTGTGTACTGTGACTTTTTGAATGAAAAAAGGGACATTTTTTAGATAAACTGCCCTACATTTTAGCACGGGTTTTGAAGGTATTAATGATGCTATATGATGTTACATTTTTTTTAAACTTTAGTAATAGCAGTTTTGCTCTTCCCAAACCTGTAGAGTGCATTCAATTGAGTTTCTTGGGCAAATTCAGTAACTTATAAAACAATAATTAAAAGTATCCCATGTTTATGCCAAGTAAAGCCATATTATTCTATTAGAAACAACATAAAAAGCAAGCACAAAACACATGCTGAATATTTCACCCTCATTCGAATCTCTACTGCCATTGCACAAAAAAAATTAAGTGAAATAACTGAATAGCACCTCATTGTGGTTAAAAAAGAGCTTGGCCTCTGCCTTTTTAAAGGACTACATATTCATTTGAATATTTTTTGAAAATTAATTTTATCTAATGAAGGTTTTCATACTGGTTATGATTGAAATAAAAGTAGGTGGTGCAAAGTGAATATTTATCCTACTCTGCCTTATGAAAGGAAACTTTGTGATCAGTCTGGCACAACTGTAAGATAATGAGAAAAACTAGAAAAAGTAATACATTATTTTTCTACATTGACGTTAATGTTGGTTGCACTTAGGTTTTTCAGAAAATTACTTTTCATTTTCAAACTAGTGTATTCTTATTTTTCAAATACCAGTTTGCTGAGAGGAAAGGGGAGTGGAATCGATGTTAGCTAATTTCAGTGTGGGTGGACCCTAAGTGCAAAATATGGTGTGACAGTAGGCACTGACATGGTATAATTTTTTTCTGTACTGAAATATCAACATCACAAATCCATGGAGCAGATTTCCTAGATTGGGCCCCTATATATAAAATCGTATTAAAAAAACTTAAATATGCCTTCTAGTGTGTTCCCTGCCTCTCTACTGTTTTGCTCAGACATAAGATTAGAAATAGTGGTAACAACAAGCTGACTGTCCAATAAACTTCTTAGTCCACAATATACCTATTAAACAGTATAATAGCTCAAAGCAACAAAAAGTCACTACTGTGGGGAAATGCATAGTTCTTCATATCTTGAAACCTAGGAATCCCATCGTACCTTCAGATCCCAAGGTTACAATATGTTTAGCATACGACCAGCTACAAGACATCTAAAATGCACCCATAATAGTATGGGATGACATGCTAGGAGAGTACATATGATAAGAACTGTGTGGCCACACATGGTGTGGTACATTTTCCCCCCTTAGTTTATGTGTTTTGCTTTCCACTGCCACATTTTCTGGTGACTTTATCTAGTCTCGTTCAATCATGCTGTGCACATCACAGTCACTTACTGACAAGCAGCCCTGGCTGAAGCATTCAAAGAAACAACCTTCCACAAACAAAGCAGGGAAGTCCTGTTTCTCTTAAGATAAAATCTGCTGATCTCATTATTGATTGTCTGCTTTCAGGGGTTTTGTTTCCTGAAAGTTTGATATGGGGCAACAGAGGTGACAAAAGATTGGCACTGCGACCTGGAAATTAAATGGTCGACTATTAGATCAACGTCAAATAGGGTGAGGCTGAAGTGTTTGGCAAAAGCATTAGATGCTGTCTTGACTTAATCTCTCTCTCCCTCTTTCTCTCTCTCTGGCTCCTTTATCTTGAATCTGTTTTGAACCCTCCCAGGCAATTTACTATACTTGTCATTGATTTTTATCACCTAGTGTGCCCCTATGAAGAATTACTTTTTGAATGATAAATCAGCTTCCCCATTTAAACAATTGTATGCCTCACCTTAATGTGAAAATAGGCATTGAGAGAAAAAAAAATAGTAAGAATTAACATTAGTCACTGACCAGTGGAACCCTTGTGATTTTGAAAGGAGCTCCAGATTTTCTCTTTATTATCGAGGGCATAATTGTACTAGAAATAAATGATTAATCCTCTCTTTTATTAAACTCTGTTAAGAAATAAATTACAGTGGCAAATTGCGGTCAGTGAGCAGGAGGGAGAAAAAAGAAAGAGAGAAAATAATTCCTCAGTAAAGTGAACTTGTAGTTGCTATCGAGTGTTTTCTCAAATAGATAGCCTATAACATGCTCAGACACACTCCTCCCTTAAACAAGTGTTGTGGTCCGGGTATTTAAGGGGTGTTTTGAGGGAGACCACAGTGATAATAAGTAGTAGACTAATCTTTTCTAGTAACCCTTCCTCATTCTCCATCTTTCTGGTGATTCAATTGGGCTTTGCCTCACGTATATTATAAAATAATAGATCAATCATGTTGGTATTATACAAATTGATAGTTAATACATACAACATTCAAAAAATTTCTCTTTCAATCCCTCTTATGTAAGATCTCTGATCCATGAGGGCTTGGTCACACACACAGAGTTAACATTTAGTCAATTCCATGGATAATGCATTTGTAGGAATCTTCTTCTTCGAGAGAATTGATCGATCTAATTCTCCCTTCTTCCCTGTCTGAAGGATAGAAGAGAGATGCAAATGGTTGAAGGCCTTACAAAACCTCACCACAGGAATCAAAAATTAATGTAATGAAGAGATGGTAAGAGAAATTTTGCAGAGTCTGTAACAATTGCATAAATAAGATGACTTTATTTTATCACTGAAAAGGAAAACATTTCTGAAGGTTTCCCTATCAAGCTGTCTCTAGAATATGCATTAGTTCCTCAAATACATTGCCGCTGTACTTTTTTTTTAAGTCATATTACTCAAAATTTATTTCATAATTTTATTTCAGTAGCTCTTTCAAACAACCTGGTTGTATTAAATGTAGAATATCTATGCATGTTGGTCCTAAGATGTCAGTACTACCAGTAGAAGTAGTGGTTTGGGATGTTAAAGTGGTGATACAGTGACAACTTCAGAGCTCTCTAATGTGAAACTGCCTTTTAACTGTTAATCTCTTGAATCGAATATGTTGCATTGATTCACTCTATTCTAGAGTAGCTCAAGAGTGTGCACATGCACATCAATCTCTTCTAGCCACCTCTGCTCTCACTCTCTGTATGTTATACAGGGAATGCAGCACATTTGAAATGTTTCATTTCTAGTCTGTAAAACATTTTGTCACTATATTCTCTCAACAACTTCGGTTTTCTTGTTCTGAGACACTGAATTCTTCATTTTTCTTGTTTTCTGGACAAGAAAAGTAATCCAGTGTTTTCCCAAAATGAACAATTAGAACCACACTTCAGTCCTTTGAACTAATACATACAGGTTTGTGGTTGAGTTGCCTATTTATTCCTCTAGTCTGCAAGTACTTACAGGGCTTCTTGGCCTTCTGAAGTTTGAAGCTTTGTATTATGTTGCATGTATCATCCTGCAGAAGAGGGGTTGAGCCATGCATGGCTTTTTATATATCTGAATCCAAGGTCGCCTGGAATTTCTATTCTTATTCTTCCATTAAGTGCAATTCTATATCAAAAACTGCAGAAAAAAAACTTATTATAATCCTATTTTAAATTATCCATAGACAATTGAAAATCATTCCTTTGTAACAAAATGTTAAAAACTAAACCAAAACTGCAAATTAATCCCTTCATATTCTCCTATGGTTATGTAGTTTAACTAAACTCTTCATCTGCATTCTCTTGTATGGGGCAAAAACCAAATGCACTTGCTAAGCAAAAGAAAAATATGTCAGCCAGCCTAAAAGTTAGGGTATCTTGGTTTCTCAGTCAAACATGCTGCTGTTTCTTTACACTGTACTAAACCTGAAAGAACTCAGATTTTGAGCTTGAGAATGTGTAGAAAGGTTATGTCTGTCCTGCCTTTAACAGACAAAATAATGTAGTACATTTTGAGTTGTCCATAGCACTGAGTACTCTAAATGAATAGTGATAATACATGTGATAATACACTTTCGGAGCCTGACCCCTTTATGGACAGGCAAAGGTGCAATTTCTTTCACTTTCAAATCCTGTGCTTCGTTTTTAGCTGAGCGTTATCAGAATTTCATGGATTCTTTTTTTCTGTGTTTTATAATAAATTGTTCTGTCACTCCATGTAATGATACTGGAGAGCTAAAACATAGAATATTTACGGTGTCTTTGGAAAGAGTAAATATTATCCTCCAGACAAAAAGTTAGGGAGCGACCTTATGCCTGCCAATATGCAAGGGCACTACCTCTAAGGAGAGGAGGAGTGGAAAGCAGCTGCAGACAGGTTGAGGACAAAGACTTTTTGACTCCACTTAGCTGAAACTAGAACACAAAGTCTGATTACAGTTGTTGCACTTCAGCTGCTCTGATATATCTTTTTTTTTAGTGGGCTCTTCAGCTGATGACTGCAGAACTGCTGTGGTGGCTGTGCTGCCCACAGAAATGGCTTCAGAGACCACAAAATTTCCCTGTAGGAAGAAGGTGGCTTGTGAAACCTTTAAATTGGCACACTGGTAAACTCCTTGTTAAGGATACATTTTTTGTTGGGCTTTTTTTGTTGCCTAAATTGTTTATGGAAATTGCTGAAATCAATAAATATGAATAACTTCCTTACTTGCAGCTATTCTGAGGTTTAAATTCTGCCTTTGACCCACTATCCATGTCAAGGCTGACAGGAATCCCAAAAGCACTCAAATGAGGGCAATTTTTTAAAAATGCAGGAAAGGATTCCTTCTTTTTGACTTGTATATGTGCTTCCATATTTGATGTGTGCTTTAAAGGAATCTTGAAGATTCTGTATATTTTTTCTGGCTGGGAGTAGAACTTAGGAAATTGCCAGATCTGATCTCAAATTGAGATGTGGTTGAGATTGCATCTCAGACTGCCTATCTATCAAGTTTCTGGTGGATTTACCTATGGAAGCTCAATTCTCCTTCAATCTGAGGAAGTTGTGTGCTGATTTTCACAGTCTTGTGATCCTGTGAAATTGATAGTAATGACTGAGTACTCTTGGTAAGTCATTCTGATGCTGAGAAGTTCAAAAATTGGCATGTCAGAACCTATCTTCAGGACCTTGTTTTCAAGCATACTTGCTTTAGTAGATATATCTTTTGAGAATTTTAAAATATAAATTTCAAAAGGCTGTTGTTGAAATGTGTAAAACAGGTTTGTGTTTACACGTAGTTCACATGTTATAAAACATGCAGGGAGATGATATCGCCTTAATTACATTAGGAAACATTGGATCCCAAGCAGCCCAAATGATTTCCATGTGAGTTCTCATTCTGTGATGTTTTGTTCAACATTTATTACTATATATTGTTTTCATTTTAAATTTTCCACAACAGCACTGCTATCAGTGTATGCAATGAGTTGGTACAAAGTTGGATGTTCTGTTTTAAGGAGAAAGGGTTGTATTTTTTGTATTGTTTGTTTTAAATAAATCATAATGTGTTCTTGTGGGAACATTTCTGACCACAAACACCTCCACTTGTTGAGAAAATAAAGTTGAATGTTTTGCTTGGCATTAATAAAGGTTTGTCCAGGCAGATCCATCAGCTCTGCCGACTAAAATTACTCTCTTCAGAAAGATTTATTGGCTGTACCATCCTTTTGGCCATGGAGGTACTTGCCCTGTCTGCCCCTGACTCTCTGGCCTATGATGCACCTAGACACAAGCAACAAAGAACTGACTGCTGTGCAAAAAGAACTGAATTAAGTATTAATTTTTAATTTATGGAGGATGAATTCCTTTGCACAGCAAGCCATATCTATTGCAGACAAACTCACTTGATGTACTAATACATATTCTTAGCAGTTCTGTTGTGCCCCATTGTGAATGAAAATACCAGAATTGCAAAGAAAATATATTCAGGAAATTTTCTTCTTAGGATGACATTTTTACATGTAGTCACTTGCACAAGAAGACAGGAAAATATTTTCTGAAAGTTTAATTCATTTGCGTGCTTTTACTGTGGATAAAGAAAAAAATACAGTATTTTTGGCCAGTAGGAGAGAGATCAATAGAGGACAACCTTAGAGCTGTATTTCAAATGTGTTTTCCTACATAGTGAATATATGTTGAAAAGGAACATTCTATACTTTTTTAAATGGTGTTACATTTTATCTATCTTGGCTCTCACTAGAAGGAAGTAAAAGTGGAGAATCCCAATGTCACCAATAAGCATGTTTTAAAAAGGATAGTCTTTTACTACCAAGGACATTCCCCATTTGAATGGAACTTTATAGTTTCACCCAAGACTCCTGTGTTTTTATGAACAGTGATTTAATACACTGTCACGTTGTTTGGAACAGTGTAAAAGAATTTCTTTTAATTTCAGTTCTTATTTTGCTGTTGGACTAATTAATTTCAGATCATGTGTGTAATACATTGCTGTAGAACCAGCAGAAAATATTGGTGAAAAAAGGCAGTGCTGAACCAGCTGCTGCTTCTACAGGTGTAAAAAACAAGAGCTTTTGACCCCTCAGCCAAAGGTAAGATTAGCATTAACTTTATGCCTGCTAAAATCTGTCAGCTGGTTTTGGTGGATGTGGAGCATCCTGCCATCAGGTCTCCACTGGTCTAAAGACCTAGTAAAAAAAAAAAGATAAAGGAATGGTTGTGTGAAGAAGAAAGTCATCAAACAAAAAAAGTGTGATTTGATCCATTCAGGAAAGAAGGACAAATACAGACAAACTTTGGCTTTGAAGGTTGTCACCGACCTCAAAAGCTAGAGTAAACCATGCACACAATAAACAGATGAGTTGAAAAGCACTAACAGTGTGGAAATTCCACAGTATTGGGCATAGCAATTGTTTAGATGTGCACACTAACTCTGCATATTTGTTTTGCACTGGCTCCTGTTGTGCTGCTTCATGCATACATTGTATGGGGCCAGAAGGGACCAGAGAAGACAAACCACTCCTGATGTCTATTGTCCTTCGCCTGGCAACTTCTTGGAATTACTGAAAGATGCAGTGGTTCTTCATCTGACATTCTACTCCCCCTCTGCCTTGTGTATATTTGTACTGTGCTTTCCCCAGTGACAAAATGTTGAATAGCTCCAAACACACACATTTCCTTGTGTTTTCTGACTATGGATTTTTGGCTTCCAACAGTACATGGTAATTTCAGCCAAGAAGGAAAATAATATCCTTTAGATGTGATGTTCCACTAGTAAAGAGTCAATTTCCTTTATCCAGCTGCAAATTGTTTTGGACTGTGAATTATGCAGATTGTGCAATAAAGGCACATAACACTCATGTCACATGTCCCTAGAAAATAGATCTGTTTTATAGGGATATAACTCAGTTTGAATGTGGTCCTTGGTATTCTTCACTGGTCTCTACCAATTCATTAGTATTTAAATTTATGTTAATTTCATCAAGGTGTGAAAAGATCTTTTTTTGCATATACATGAACTAACCATGTTACTATTCAACCAGCTATTTTCCCTTTTTTTAACCCAGGAGAAGCTTGTTGTATTAACAGAGAGAGAAAAAGGGAGATTATGAAAGCACATTTTTGAAGACTCAGGAAATGTAGCCATTGAATCTGTTTTTAAAGGAGCTATCCAGTATTCTCTTTCCTGGTCTGAGTGAAAATTTTGGATGGTATCTTCAGGACACACAACACTTCCAGAACATATATATGCATATATATATACACACACACACATGCACACACAAGTACAGAGATTATCAGTTAGCACATTTGTATTAATCCATAAGGTTAATATCCTGGGACATTTTAGTGTTACACCTTAGCTATGAAGATTCTATAGAACGACAGTTATGCTGGTGGAATGTATAAATGTTTTTTACATTTCAGAGTTGAATGAATAGTGGATGTCAAAGTTTTAAAGGTCCACATTTTGTTCAAAACTGTCCATTAAAAATTTTGAGAAAGAAGGTCACACCTTTGGCCAGAAAACAACTATAATTTTCTGTTAAAACTATTGTTAATTAAAAAAAAAATCTGAGAAAATATTTTTAAGAAGGTTTACCTTTTGTTGCTCCCTTTCAATGTTATCTACTATTTAAGTCCATTTCTGCAATAAAGTGCTATTTCTGCTGGGCCAAAATAATTAATCATCCTTCTGTATGGAGTTTGTATTTATGAACTATATCCTTTTGTTGTCTGAATGAAGACAAAAGCACATTTCCAAAGACCTTTTAAGTGGCTCAACAAAGCACATAATGCAGGCCTTGTCTTACATGTCTGTGATGATACAGTTTAATAGTGTTATAAGGCTATGGTGGTGTGTAGTTGTCATGATGGTAGATTGTGCTGGTCTGTATAGATTTACTGTCATTCTTTAGGCTTTTCATACATGACAGAGGTTGTCTGAAGCACAGCAGGGACATGAAGCTTGCAGGGGTTAAGTGTTACTTGCCTCCTGGCTCGCTACATAGTCCTTTCTGCACACATACAGAGATGAGGTGCAGGGTACATCCGTCACTGGGCCGATGACATGATGGATTACTCATGTCATTGTCAGTACAGTCAAAATCACTCTGTTGCTGATAAGGTAGTCCCTTTTCTTTACTCTAGTTGAGTGAAGCTATTCTTCCCTCTGGTTTTAAAACTGTAGCTCACAAAAACATTGCCTAAATCAAAGATGGAGAAGACTATTTTTAATTGTACATAGTAGCTTTGGGCCATAGGTGACAAATTCCTTTGAGATTTATTTTCAAAATTGACAAATGCATATCAAATGTTTTACATCCCTTGATTTCTTCTGATGCTGAAAATAAAATACTTTAAGATGAACAATGAATGCTTTCCTGAACTCATTCTTCCTCGTGATTTATCAGAGAGTTTAATTGCTAGCATCGTTTCCCAATTCTTCTCTGTGTAAGAAAAGAGACAGATATCTTTGTAGCAGAACTGGAAGAGAATAAAGCACTGGAAAACAGCAGGGCTTTGGAAATGTTTGGATGGGAGCTTTGCAAAAGCTGTGTGGTGCAAATAAAAAATTCAACAGGGACCCTAATGCTGCTTGGCTCTGAGTCAGTCACAAGCTCTTCTGCTTGTAGTATCTGATGCTGCAGCCTTTCCCCCAGGACAGCTGGTTATGTGAAGCTTCAAGGGGGTGACTTGAGGTAGAGGCAGTAAGTACAGCTTGGGCAGGAGTCCTAACATCTAGTCTGCAGAAGAGTGCTGAGTACATCTATTTTCCTGGAAAATTACTGTCTCCAAGAATTCCATGTGAGTTCATAGTTATCTCCAAAATCCTCCCTGACACAAAGTTTAGCTCCATAATGCCTTTCCCACCTTATCCCTGCAAGCCTAAAAGTGGGATTAAGACTTGAGCTCCCTCTTTGCTTGAATTGTGTAAGAGATCCACAAACAGGCAAGTATGTTTGGCAGACAAATGTGAAAGACCCTTGCTGGACTTTTGATACCGCACGAACATCACGTCTATCCCATAATGAATATTTTAAAGCTTTCATGGCACACAGCTGCACTGTTCCATTCACAATGGGATGGTGACAACTCAGCCTGTTTCTTGTATTCTGATGCCGAAGTCAAAAGTTCCATTGGAGAAATTATTCTTGGAGAAGGAAATTGCAGTCACTGTCTGGTTACTTGATACAGAAGAGAGTTGGAGTGAGGCATATGCAGGTATATATATAACTGCAAGAACATTTTTTGTTATTCAAGCCTTTTTGCAGTCTGTTCTCTTAACCTGACATATATAGCATGGTTTCCAATCCACTGTACTTTCCATTTTATTTATGTTTTCATTCCAGTATAAGTGCATCTACGTGCACATGCAGAGCATAAACATAATGTGTTGTCTGTATACATTGTCTTTGCAAATAATCATAGAAAGCACAAAAACTTACTAAATTATTTATCTTTTAAACCCAGAAATTTTTTCAAAACACATGATCACATTCACCTTCTAACAGGAAAATCTTTCTACAGAAGCTACATGGCAGCTGACTTACTAAAAGAGAAACAAAACAACTGAAAACTTGTGCACGCATATCAAGAGCACAAAAGATACATACTCTCCCATACTTACACACCCACGTATTCTGATACATCTAAATAGCTTTGTTTTGAAGTTTTAATCAGATTTAAATGGAAAGTTATTGAAGAGAACTGTGTGGTCTGAATTTTAATCCCTGAACCCACCGGCTTCTTTTTTATTTCGTGTGGTGTGGCCTTGAATTGCAGAATGTTTTAAACATACATAATGAGCTCAATGTCAAATTGTTGAGCTTTTTGTCTTTAACAATAAGCACTTAGCTCAACTAAATGAATAGAAATTGCTTTAGTGAATTACAAAAGCCAAGGTTTTACAGTGCACTAATACTGACATTAATTAATGTAGACATCATCATATTTTTACAAGTACAGGGGATTAAAATCAAACGTTAAAAAAAGGCTACAAACATCAGTAAATAACCCAAATTTCAACAGTCAAAAATGCTGCATAAAAGTATTTCTTCCACCATGAGTAATAAATTTTTTTCTTTTTTCTGATTCGTTTGCATTTATATAGGCTACATTTAGAACATATATGGTACTGGTTGAGTAACAAGTATCATAAAGAAACAATGTGAACAATATGTGAATTTCTCTAACTTGGAAAGAGATTAGGGCTCCAATTCATAACAGATACTTTCTCCTGTCATATTTTCTAAAGGGTGTTTTCAATAGGATAACTTTTCTAACGTTAGAAAATAAAGAACTTATTTCCTTTCCCCCAAATCAGGAAAATTCAGAAATTTACAGTAAATGGAAATTCATCCTTTAGAAATTCCTTCAACCTAGCACTAGAGTTGCTGCCAGAGATCTGAATGCTTTTGCCTAAATCTCTGTAATCCAATAAGCTTTTGTGTTTAGCAGCTTGTTTTGAAACTTGTATAGCACCCCAGCCTGTGTCTCTGTATGTTCGTTTGCAGGCAGGTGAGTGCCCGAGGGCCTGATTATTATTCAAGCCAGGAGGCCTTCACAGCCCCAACCAGAATGTAATTTGTAATTAACTGTCATTTACTTCTGTCTGCACTGACTTGTTGTTCAAAAGACAATGTATTTGAGCTGGTCACTAGCTTCTCTTTGTTGTGGATATGATGTCTTTCAGATCTAGTTGTATTCATAATGTTTAGAAAACCAAGTGTTTGCACTCTTGAAACCAAAGCAGGAAGGGGATTTCACTGACTTTTCCTAAATTAATTAGGTATATGCAATTATGAATACTTAGGTATGTAAAATGAAGCATTTGATGCTCTGGGATGAGTTTCTGGGCAGAATAGTTAAGTTCGTGTGAGACATATTTAATTGAACTTCATTAGGGATAGAGCATTCATGATTTGAACTTATTACAGTTGAGATCTGTAAAATGAAAGTGCATATTTAAGTTGTGGGAATTTTTCTTAACACATTTTAAACATCACAACTGTATTTTCTCACTGAAGCGGGACCACTAATGTATTCTGTGAATGTACCCATATCATGAATTTGTAATTGTCCCCATGGTAATCTTTTGTTAGCTGAAATAAACAAAAGAATAACATAATACATTTATTTCTTTAAGGACTGTGCTTCAAATTATTATTGACATAATTTTAATTCACAAACAATAAAAAGAAATGAACTCTTTTTTCTATTTGAACTCTGTTTCATGCACTTGGACAACAATAAGTATCCACACATAAAGGAACTTTAAAAATAGGTTAAACTTATCTGATTCTGACCTTTAGCTCAGCCTTAAGGAGCTATACTGCTATTTTGCCAGAGCTGTCGGCCTGTTTCATCTCTTTTGTCGTTGCTGCTATTGCTGTTGTTGCTGTTGCCTCTTCCACCTTCACAGCTGCCATTGCTGCACATCTTCTGTGGCAGCTGGAGCAAGAGCCTGTTCGGGCAGAGGGACCAGGAGACCCCCACAGCTGGTCCCCAGACACTGCCTTCAGCTCCTCTGCAGAAAAGGAGCACCTCCCTCTGGTCCCACCAGCTCTTGGCCAACTTCACGTTTCCCAGCACTATCATGTCAGATTGCATATTCTGGGCAGTGTACACCGGTCAAGGGGATGCACAAAGAGGCTCAATGGCATTCTTTTGTCATACTTGGAAAAGGGGTGAGCGGAATGGGGAGGGGGGTGGCTGGTGGTGGAGAGAGAAGAAAGAGAAGAAAGAGCAGCGTCTATAGGAACAGCTTTCCCCCCGTGGTGATTTGCATAAAGTTGGATTAAGCAGTGCTTCAAGCCCCCAAAGGCTGATTACTTGCACTGGGCCTTATTAGTTATTTCCTTCTTTATTTGAAACAATTAAGGGGAGAAAATAAACACTGTGTCACTATCACTTTAAGATCAGGAGCAATAAAAGCATAGGACCCCAAAGAAAGCCCGCTTTTCGTGGAGTGTTTTCTGTTCTTGCAGCCACGTCGGGGCTAGCAATTCCCATGTGTTATCAAAGGAGACAAGAAGCAGCAGGCTTTAGCACCTAGCTGAGCGGGATTGCTACATGCCACTCTAAGTGCGATTAAGCTTCCTTTAGTGCACCAGTGACATCACTGATGGCTCAAAGCTGCAGCTACTCGAGAGTATTAGAATGCATTTCATGCTTGGCTTACTCAAAACTGCAGAGCTAAAATTTACACCTTATTTGATGTTCTTCTCCCTGCTGTTAATTGGTAAAGGGATCTCTGACCCTTTTGATCTCTGCTACAATCCTCTAAATGCCCAGGTCTGCTAAACTGTTCAGCAGGAGATGCTCAGCAGTGGCCCAGTAATGTGAAGTCTTTTTTTGGCTTTCGTGCCTTTGGTTTACATCCAAGTTGCACAGAAATAAGAGATGACAGTTGTTACAGATATGCTGGTTTAATTACTTGTCAGCTTAGAGCTGATATCTCGGCTAGCCAACGTGAAAGCTTAACTTTCTTCTAGTAGCTTAAAGCATGACCAGCTGCTTGTGCTTTTGTATTTAGCCATAAAACTCTGGATACATTTAAGATAAAAAATAAAATAGAGGAACAGCCTTTTTGATTTACTAGCAAAAAGTGATCACATTTTGGTGCACTTGATTTCATGTAGATCTTAAGTAATGTAAAATTCGGTTGTATTGACATTTAAGTGGATATTGGGCGTGTTTTAATTCTGATTTATAATTGCATGGGGAATACCAAATACGCTTTTCCCCTGCTACCTTTGAAATGGGAGGTTTAAAATCTTTATGGGAATTGAGGAGAGGTGTATTGTGTTGACTCTACTGCAAATATTACTATACAAAGTTTTATCAGCTTTCCTTGAGGAGGCATCCCTTCAAAAGGAGCCTGGTGCATATAATTTTAGTGTATACACGACTAAAAGCGATTAGCATACACACATCCCTGCATATGGCTGAATTAATTGCACTGAATACTGTGAATTTTAATGGAGGTGAGGTATCCATTAAGCACCTTTGAAGCATTTGCTTAGTAGGGAACAAATGAGGAATGTCCTAATAATTGTTGCCTATAGGTGAAGGCTGGCTAAAACGTGACCTGACAGTCGAGACACCAGAGTCCCCCCTCCAAACCCTGTCAGAGGTTTTTAGTGTTTATCCCAGGCTTTGTTATCCACCAAGATACATAGTTTCCATTGAAGTGAAGCAGATTATTGGTTACTATAGTTTCCCTATTGCTCAATTCAGTGCTGTGAAAAGCCAGGCACAATAGGTTTAAAAGTCCAGTTAGGACAAATAAATCCACGTTGAGAAGAATGGGAGAGAAGATACCTGTTCTTCTGTCTTTGATGTATTCTTTATTTTGTAGGATAGAAGGGGAATTAGTGGAGGGTTAATTGTTCTGTGCTTAGAGCTCTGTCTTTCCAGTTTACTGCAGAGTGAAATATAGTGCTATAAAGACAAAGTGAATATTGTTTGACATCTTCCCCTCCCCCCTTCTTTCCAGTTTTCAAAATGTGCAAGATACTGTAGCCATGCTGTGGAGACAGGAATACAGATTTCTGAGTTTAATCTCTGGCATTATAATTTCCCTGCACCCAGTCGCATCCATAAAGGGTTTGCATGCCAAAATGGTAAAAGGCATTCTCTTAGATCTTGAGAAAATTACCCCACCCAGAATTTTGAGGTTAAGCTACAGAAAATTTGCATTAAGGAAAGTGAAAATGTCAGCTTTCACCAGGATACATCAAGAACCAACCATCTGAGCACGCTGGCAAAATTAATATATTCTAGAAGGCCAACACACAAATGTTAAGAGGGGCTCGATGATACTGTGCAGATTAAAGCAGTGGCTTTTGTGCCTCTGGAAGCTATGTTTGCATTCAGCCCAGTATGACGAGGAAAAAAGTTAATTTGATTTGATAACTGAAAAGGTCACACATTTTGTTCAGTGCCTTGCATGCTTTTTTCCTTAACTAGATTTCTCTGTTTCAGTCGGAGCTCACTTCTAAGGATTTCTACGTTGCTATAGCCCTTGTTGAATCCTGCCAAGAAACAAGTTGTGGACAGCATTCTACATGCATAATACAATAGCAAAATGGAAAGCCGCTGAAGTCAAACTGTGTTCCAAGCTTATTTGACTACATTTATCCTATATTTTTCATTCTTCAGTGCAAGTTCATGGAGCAAAAGGATGTTAATCAAGCTAAGTCTGCAAAGAACATCACAGGTAAACTACAGAAAAGCTTAAATATTGGCCACCTCTACCAAAAGTACAACCTTTTTCTCCGAAGGTGTTATTTGACATTGCCGAAGGTTTCATCTTGATTACTTTCAATAAAATCCAAAGTAAGGATGACTGTCTTGGCTCACTAAGCAACAAGGTTTTATCACTAATTACAATCCTTTATTACCAGTAGTTTAATAGGTTTATGATAGGTCATAAAACAATTCAGCATGGGAGTACATAAAAGGAATAGGTTATACAGCTGTGACATCTTAATATCTATTCATTGTAATCATTTTATGATCTTTAATGGTTTTATTTTTTTAATAAGTTTGTATGCTTTTACACGGAAGAGACAGCCACCAAAAATGGGAGGTGAGGGAAAACCACATAAATATAGAGTAAAATACTTAATGAGGCATTTTGAAAACTTCTAATGTCAAAAACATGTAGACTGTACCACGCATGTGGAGTCTCATTATGGGTAATTATAATAAAATTATAAGTGCTATAATAATTCTAACCTTGAAGGCACAATAAAGGGATAGTTATATTTTCCTTCCTAGCCCACACATCTGAGACGTTTTCCCCATTAATTATATTTCATGTAAGTATAATTATGTAGTGTAAGACTAAAATTTGAAAGCATTTGCTAAATCACTGTTAATGGCAGCCTTACTCTTCAGAGCTTTAATATAACTAATTATATCTAAAGTTATAGGCTGAAATAAGAAATGGAAACAAAGTAAAATTTACACTGTATGGGATTTTTTCCCTACTGATTGTTTTAATCTATAATGTAATTAATGAATGGAAAGTAAGTTAGTAGAGAAAATGGATTATTGTTTGAAACTATAGTAAAAGTCAAACCTAATTCCTCCATTATAAGTTATTTTGACTTTGGCTTCGCTGAAATCATGTTAGTCTAAAATTCTACACTTTCTGTGACAGAGAACATTATGTTAAATGCTTGTAGACATTTTTGGATGGGGTATGCCTACACAACATATTCTGATAGTTTCAGTAGTGCATAAAATATTTGACTATGATTAAAATACCAAGTCACATTACACAGGAAAATAGAGTTTTGAAATGTTGTGATACTTAATTTATTAAGATTTGGCTTGTCATATTTGTTCATAAGTCTGTACCTTCCTCCATCAACCAATTGCTACCTTAGCAGCTTTGTTGGTAATTCAGTTGTTTTGACTCTACCTTGAAAATAAACGTATACTCAATACCTCAAAATGGAATAATTCAATACAGAGGCACATCTTTTCTTCATTTTGAATATTATTTAAACTACTATGAACCATACTGTATATTTCAGGATAGAGAAGCAAATGTATTTTCACAGAAATAAAAGGGAAAAAATAACTCAGACTGTAAAGGAAATATTTAAATAATTTAGGGTAGCTGTTGACTTTAAAAATAATGTTAAATATTCCAAGATTTTTTTTTTTCCTAAAGTTCAATCACATAATAGCTGGAGGGATGCAATCTGAAGTTCTTTCCAATAGTGAAAAAATTATTTATAAGTTTTTGTGAGCTGGTTTTGAAGAGGCAAAAATATACAGGGATTCAATAGGCCTCCCCAGAATAAAAGCTATCCATTTACTTTTTTTCCTTTACTTACCATAGTTTATTATGTATTCAAACAAAAATGTATATACCTACAGAATGTGTTAGAACTTAACACACTTAATATAATATAATTTGTTTATTTTACCTGTGCTCACAAACCCACATATTTTATCAATATTTTCTTAGATTAACTATATCAGGATTTCAGACCTTATCAGGATCAATGATGCTGAAATTGAGACATTCTGAAACAGTATAGTAAATCATCTTCTAGTTATCACTTGCTGCTGGGTGTATCATATATCTGCAGGTCTATTTCAAAGCAAATATTTAGGTGTATGTCACAGGTTTATACACTTTTGATTTCCCAGGCAATAGGCCTTCTTCAAAAAGCAATGCTTTGAAGTACCTTATACTGGAAGAGGAATACCTGAGGCCTTAGAATGGACTACATTTGTTCTGTAATCCATGCAGTGCTACAATCATCCATACCTGTGTCACATTAGAGCGCCAAGTTTCAGTTAAAGTTATAACCTAAAAACCAATGGAAGCAAAACTAACAGGGGGCAGGTAGTCAGCTTCTTAAGTATAGTTTTGAACCAAAACACCATAAATCTTTTCTTTTTCTTTTTTTTTTTTTTTTTGGTTGAAAAGCATACCTGATTCTTTAAATGGATAAGGAAAAGGACAATTTTCTGTCCCAAATCCCTTCCTTTTTCTGCTGTCTTGCTCAAATTTCAATTCACAGAGCATTTAGGAACCTCAGGTTCTCTGGATTTAGAATTGAAAACAGAGGGAAACCTGCCATTGCAGAAAATTTTCCCTGTCGTGGTCGTTATTCCCTTTTTCTTCCATAGACACACTGCTGCAGGACTAGCCTATTTAGGTGGGATTTGCAAGCAGAGGATTTGAGGAATTGTACTGAGGTACAGAGCTGGTGTGGTGGTGTTTGGATTTATGTTGAGGCTTTCTTGTGGGATTAGTTATTAGTTGCAGTGCTTGTAATTTAACTACACAGTATTTGAAACACTAGGTGCCAATTTTTTTTTTAATATGTTTTATATACTAAGGCAATAATGTTGCCAGTTACGCACATTTAAATATTACACATTTAAATAGGAAGATCTTGTGCTATCAGTCTCTCTTTGCATGGAATGCAATTATTAAATTGTAGTTATTCTGTTTCTGATAAAATGAATAATTTCCCTAAGCAAATAGTCAGTAATAAGTGAAATGGCTTTAATTACTTTAATGTTATAGTGACGATTTATTTTCTTTTCTTATGTTCTCATTACCGAGGGTCTTTATGCGGAGACAAGTAAGGGGATGTTGCTAATAGGGCATGTTGCTAATAAAATCCTTTTCACTCTTTTGTGTTATTTCACATCCCACTTTGGGCAATGTTTAGACAGAGGTTTTGTCGGAACAGAGTGTCACAATACGGTACTTTATTTTGCTTTTTGGGTCCCATTTTTATTTCCTTTTGGCTACTTTGCACATCCTATAGGATAATAGATAAAACCACAGGAGGACTCAGGTGTGATAAGTGTTGTTAAGTGTTCTCATAAATTAGATGCAGTGAATGATGTTAAGCACCTACAAATTAATCAAAGCAGCACCTAACTCTTCAGTGCCTGGCCCTCCAACAACAATTAAAACCCAATGTTCCTAATATCTCTCTAAAGGGCATGGGTTGAACAGCAAGTAATCCTGAACACCCGCATGTGGAGTGAGGAGCCAGCTGAAGGAGCTGATAAGAAACATAATGTGATGCTCACAGCCGATATCTCAAACTGTTCTTCTCTAGAGGTTATCTGAGGGAAGACAGCAGAATGGCACTGTTCTTAAGATATCTATGTTTTGGAAGCCCCTCTTGAGCATTGCTGAACTCATATAGTCTTCCACTGAGATGGACAAGGCTACTTTTTTCAAAATGTCATTGTCAAGATAGGACTGCTGTTAATATATTTATTACCTTCATTGATATTAAAAAACAAGTGTGCTGAGATTAATTTTGCTTGGTGGGAATCACCTTGTTTTAATGTAACTGGAATGAATTTTCACCTGTGAAGCATATGCTGTCAGAGCTCTTTCATGTCAGAAACTCTCTTTTTAGAGAAATGAAGAAATCATCCTTCATTCAAAGAGAAACTAATGCAACAGGAATATTTAAGTCCAGTCACTTAATAGTCTTATCTAACAATTACTTCAGTGTTTTGCCCCTGTTTGCTTACAAATCATCTTTTTGTGGAGGTCCTTTGGATTTCCTCTGACATTTTTTCCACATGCATTACTGCAAATAGCTTTCTTGGTCAACAACAGGCCTATTCTTGTTGTTTTGTTTGTTGTTTTGTTTTTTCATTAGCCAGAGTGTCTCGACTATCTTGTCCCTTAATGTTGTGTTACCACACTCCCGTAGGCTACAGGCTTAGGAAAGTTGCGTACCTAGATTCAACTGTGTTCCTGTAGAGTATCTACCAACTGTTTCCTGCAGATCTAGTTCCTCTATCATGCACTGAAATAAACAGAAATAGATCTGAGGTCCATGTCTTTCAAAGAAATAATATGTACATTTAAGACAATGCTAGTTGAGTAAAATTATAGAAGTACAAGTCTGCATAAAAAGTCCAGCAGGACACAATTTATGTCCTCCAGTATTAGGATTAATATTTTACTTACCTCAAAGTCTTTCATTGTTGTGCTATTCATTATCTGGTGCAAATCTACTCATCTAATTCAGTTTTCCTGCCTTGGATTAACTTAAACAATTTCATGCATACTTTTGTATCTTTTTCTGGTTTGATGCCTAACTTATTTTCAACACATGTACCTACTCTTTACTATAGACAGCACCCAGAATTTTAGTAGTTTAATCAAATTCCTTCATATGGTCAAGTTGTTGTCCCACCTACTTTCCTCTTAAGTATAGAAAATGCCCACCTAAACCATAATTTTTATGTCCTCATTTTGTGTAACAAAATTTCCCCATTTTAGGTTGCATCACAATAATTGCTGAAAGACAAAAAACTTTCTACTTCTTAGGTGTAATTCACTTAAAATTTGCACTAAAATTTTCCTTAAATAAAGATAAATTGTCAGTAAATCTTTTGAACAAATCTTGTTTGTATTCTAGTTAAAATTCAGCCTGGTTTCCTTTTAGGACCTGCTAAGTCTGACTTGGTATTCAGAATTGAAAGGAGTTTTAAATTTGAAAGAGAACTTGTAATAATCAACCTGCTTGAATATGACTCTACAGAGTGTAATGATTATACCTGGATTGGGATTCAAGTAGTATTATTAAATTTTAAAATCTGGTTTTTATAGATTTTGAAAGCTTACCTGGGTCAGGTTTTATATGCATGTCAACTATTTGTACTTAATTAAAATTTTGTCATGAAACAATTTTTAGAACTCTGTTTTTATCAGTTCAGATTATGAGTAACCACAAAATAATCAGAGCTTAGTTTTTACTGTGCATTGGAATATTGCCTGGTAGTTATTTCAAATATAATGTATATTTTGAATGCAGAAATTTCTCTTATATGTTGACTCCATACAGAACTGAGAGTAAAAGAAAGCATGTGCAATGTATATTCATTACCTCCATTTGGAAGCTCAATCCTGTTCCTTAGGGTGATTCTGATCTCCCCAGACATATGATATAGTATATTTCACAGTTAGAAATGTTAATAATTTAAAAAAAAAAATTAAAAATTTTGGGGTTTATTTTATACAAAAGGTGGCTGGAGAATTCATGGAGGCCCCATACTTATGTGAATGAGAATGTTGCTATCTCAGAGAAAGAAGAGGATAAAACATTTTAAGAGTAGAGCTCTCCTGACCTTGGCAAAGCATTCTAGCTATCTTTTTTCTGAAAACTCTGGATTCAATATCGAACATAAAATACATATGGAAAGTTTTACTTGTTTCCTCGACTTGCACACTGTTTCCACTGGTGGCTTCTTGTTTTCATTAGCCAAGTGCCTTGTACCATCTTGCAGTCATCTCTCTTGTCTACTGTCTACCAGACGCAGTCACTAGTGCAGTCATCTCCTGTCATTCAAGCCACAAGTTACTGCCTATGCTCCGCTAGGGTTAGGAGTCACACGAGAGAGGAACTTCAGCCCAAGAGCTCCAATTTAATCTGGTCTTCTGTGTACACCAATACATTGAAAAACCACTACCTGCATTCATTAGTGGATTCTCTTGTTAGTAGCCCTAGGAACCACTATGAGCAAAGGACATTGCAACTTGGTTCATAATTATTTATTATTCCTTTCAAATCCTCTGTGTTCCTTTTGCTATACTACGAGAAACCTCCTTAGGAGACCAAAAAGTGGAGAGGCTTGGGAGGCTGCCTGTGATCTGTGGGACAGGAACACTGAGAGAAGGGTGGAAAGTTTGACAACCTTGAAATCATCTCTACTCACATTGCTTCAGACCTGCTAGACATTGAATACCACAATTCTGCCCTTCTTAATGCATTCTCACAAGTTGGACAACATTCTTTATTAGCGCTGAGAGACTTTAAATTTGACATCAGCAGTAACTAGCACAACAGCACCAGTTCCCAGCCTCATTTGATTCATACCCAAATTAATACCTCTTGGGTAGGATCTGAGCCAAAAGCCTCAGCATGCCATTCAACTGGGTCTCAAGGGCTTCATACATGCTCAGATTATGCATGCCTTTAATCCTATTGCACATTAAACAGCATGAATAGGACAACATCTTGGTCAGCTGAAATCCTAAAACAATATTTAGAACAGGCTAGCTGGTACTAAGCATCTTGTACTTAGCTGCTCCCCCAAACACAGTGGTTTTTTTCTGACAAGTCTTTCCTTGCCCACTGGGTCAGGGATCAAAAAGACTAAAACTTACAAATGATCTCCTGCTGGCTTCTAAATCCCAAACACAGAATCTGTGCACAAAATCCTTTGGAAGAGTAGAAGTAGTCACCGAGGTGTACCTGTCAATCAAAATTTTCTCACTATTATCTTTTATTCCCCTCATCTGTTTGGATTTACACACTACTGTCACTCACACTGTATTTGACTCAAGGCTGAAACAGCGTTTTGTCATAGTTGCACACTCATATCTGAGTGCTGTGCACTCACTGCTCTCGAAACTATAGCACAAAATATCAATTGCATGTTGCAAGAAATACTTATCTTTCCTTCTCACAGAGGACTATTTTGATTTTTAGGGACAATTGTGGTATTTCAGAACAATAAAAGTTACTGCCATTACTTATGGCATAAAAGTACCTCAAAGGAATTTGATAGTTTAGCTGTTCAAAGTGACAGAAGCAGTATGGAAGTTATTGCCTTGGAACACAATGAGATGTGCTTGGGTCCAGACAAAAAGAAGTGTGGGAACTGTGGTCTTAACAATTGGAAATTAAAGAAATGGAGGAAAACTTGTGTGTATGTTCACAACTAATGTGATGCAGTTGTGAAAAAGAATGGCAAGTTCCAGGATACGTTAAACAAGGTTATTTTATCATAGACCAGGATTACTAGTGACATCAAGGAAGATAAGCGTAAGACTTCTTTGGGAACCATATATGCAGGACTAGTTATCTGCATTCAGATAATACAGAGCTAAATGCAAGAAAGATTTATTAGGAACATGCAGTAGCTATTTTGTGATAATAGATTAAAAATACCTAACTTCTTTAGAGTTAATAGAAGAGGTTTAGAGGGAATGTAATAACTCAGAAACACAGTCAGGGCTAAATAGTCAAGAGGAAGAAGAGTTTTTATATCAAGGAATTATACCAACATAAATAAAATTATAAAAAATTGGTCACAAATACATTTAGTTTGTTAACTAGCTGATCTATAACCGTTCAAGAAATTAGTTTCTAGTTCCCAAATAGGGCACTGCAGTAGAAACTCAATGTAAGATGGTGCTAAGAAGGAGAGACTTTAAAACTTGCAAAGAGAATTCTAGGGGAAAAACAGGACACTAGGCTTGTGATAGAAATTATTAGGTATCCAATACTGAGATTAATGTTCAGCATCATAGCATTGTATCTCTCTTTTACACAGGGTAAAATGCCCACTTGGTTTGGCTTTAGAAGGAAAGATTTCCTTGACATTCGAAGCACTTTTGTACTATGGAGCATACTGCTTGCTTTCTGGGCTCACTTGAGAGTTTTATTTAATTGCTTCCCTGATAATGCAGGGGCATAGCTATTGGAGGTCACCGTAGCCTCTTTTGTGTCCTTTCTGCGGCATATGGTGGTTTCGATTTTTACTGAAGATCTTAATTTTCCTTTGGTCCTGAGAAATGTGATAGGTGGAAGAAAGCAAAATAGATGTTATGTGGATAAATCTAAAATAAACATCTATCACACAGTTAGCTGAGATTGTAAATGAATGGACTCAATGACCCAAGTGGTGCCTCCCAGTCCAATCTTTCTGAATTTCTCAGGTCCCAATCCCATGACTACACATATTTAATCCTTCCCCTGTGCCACCAATTCCCCATTAATCTCACAGATTCAACACTTGCTCAAATCCCACATACTTCTCACAAATACACTGAAGTATTTAACATTCCCCATCATCATCCTTCTCTGAACGAAAGATGTGCCTTATAACTCTCAGGAAATTAATCACTTTTCCATCAAAACGGCATTACTCCCAACAAATGCAGCATATTTTCATACTCCAAATACGAAATCTCCCATGTTACTAATTTTCCTTTCAGACTCATAAATTTTCCCTCACCCTTTATTAGAATCATCATCCACCCAAACCAATCCCTTTCTAAAAGTGAGCAAAACATATCCCATTACCATGAGACAGAAAGACTTTCTGTGTCTGGTCCAAGTAGTTCTTCTAAATAAATCACTCCAACAGAGTTCTGTCTTAATGTTCTTTTTCCACGTAAAATATTTTGCATTTCTTCTAACATATTGCCAGTACTTCTTGGGCATATGTCTTTTCCGTCTCAGTGCTGGGAGACAAGTCCCTGTATGATCACATGAGGAAAGTTCATTCAAAATACAGAAATACTGAATATTGAATGATGAATACTGAAATAATACTTGGCTACAGCTGCATGACGAAAGGCAGTGAACCCAATCTGAAACTCTAAAAAAATACCTTTCCAAACTGTGTTGCATTGTTATTGGCAAACAGACAGTGCGAAAATGCTGTGGCTAGTTTTTGAGTGTATTCTTGGTTACCTGAACAGATTCACACTGAGAATTCATGCTCAAGGACCATCTTCTAATCATGTGTTTAAGTTTACCACAACTCTTATTGTAAGCAATCACTCTCTTAAGATGGACTGCTGATGCACTTTGTTGTTATAGAAGGAATGTTTTTAATGAACAGTGTGAAGAAAATTGGGCTTAAATCCCACCTTTGCCATGCCCTGTGTTACCTAGGCAACACTTACATTCTGTTTATAACTATTTCTTTCTGTGAATATTTGCTCTAATAATTATTCACTAATTCACAAGGGTGTTGGGATGTGAACACTAATTAATTCATGCCTTCAAATCATATTTGGCTAAAAGATGCTATGCAAGTATTAACACTATTATTTTTAATAATCTTTGTTTAGACTATGTTAAAACCTTTCAAACAGATACCACTGATTTTACATTTTCATTCAAAGTTCTCAGACTGACTCATCTAAACAGTAAGGAAGAAAATGATTATGCAGAAGGGCCAAGTAAGGGTAGCTACATTTTAAAAGCAGACATTTTAAAAATAACGTGTAAAATTCAGCAAAGCTAGGGAATAGATAGGGGCTTCTGTCAGGTTAGAATGATAAATGAAAGGGCTCTAGTGGCCCTTCTGTTTGTTTAGACCTCTTGTTCCTGCTACAACTCTGCACAAAACTAGCATTGAAGTGCCTACTGTTAAAACATAACATAACCTGACAATGATCAGCCCAGAGGGCTTTTCCAAGAGAAGGCCATATTGTTCTGTGTGGGGAAGTGCTCTAGCACGAGATGTCCTGAGACGTGAAGGAAAGCACCAAGTGCGGAAGACTTTCCAGTACATTAGTAGTATATGAAAGGAGCTGACCACTCGTACATTAATATTGCCGTGTCCTAGAGACTGACATATGGGAAAGCACTGCATCAGATTCTCTACAGACAGCTTGTTTTCTCCTTGTTTTATAACAACAGGCACAAAGTGCAAAAGACACCAGATTTAACATTACAGGGACCAAATGCATTTTGTGTATAGCTAAGATACTTAACTTTTATATTGTGCAGATGACTGAACAATTACAGATTCCATTATTTTTTTACTATGCACTATTTGTAAAGCCACTACAGAATGTTTACCTTGGGAACAGCTTTAACATTAAGCATATTATATACCAAGCAGGCCATTTGTAGTTAAGCAGTTTTCTGCTAATGGCTCTAAAGTACTCTGGTTTTGACTCCAGAGGTTTTTTTTAAATGCCATGAAAGGGACTGAGTTTTATGATACATTTAAGATCTTTATTCAAGTAAAGTAAAACAGCCTGATACTGTGTTGAAAACTAAATAAGACTGAAAGAAAATTTCCATGAGAATTAATGCAAAAAGAATAATAACAGGTATTTTCAAAAAACCTACATAGAAATTTAAGAAATGCTGCCCTGAAATTTTTTATTTCTTTTTCTTTTTTCTTTCTTTCCTGTTGTTTGTCTTCATGTAGAATTTTGATATATCATGTGGTCTATTTGTGCATATCTACTTGCGCAGTGTAAAGAAACAGTAAGCATTGTATTACTTGGTAACTTTGTGGAAATGCATCATATACAAGCCTCTCCAGTTTGCAAAGGTGGTTTTCAAGTATGCCTGAATTTCACCAAAGTTTCTACATCTCAGGGAAGATTATGGTCAGGCCAGCAGGTTTTTCACAGCTTGATCATTTGGTTGTATCGCTTATTCACTGCAGCTTTTTTTAATACCAGCTCTAGTAATATGAAATAGCTGGAATGGGTCCACAGAGGTAACACCTGACAGTTGGTATAGCTCTAGTACTTCCCCACACAAAACAAGAGTCTCTTCTGCTGTTTTTTTGTGATGAACAAACCTACATCAAGCTGCCTCTGACTTGCAATAGCTCAAGGTTATTATGGTTGAGAAAAAATGTATTTATAGGTGAGGAACAAAAACTGAGCTGTGAAGAGACAAGTAACCTTGTCCCATCCAGCACAAGGCAGAAAAAAGTATGCCTAAAAACTGTCTGATCCTCACACTCCTCAGGCCTTGTGGCGCAGGAGAGACTTGACTGATATGCACATTGCAAAATTATTAAGGAAATAAGAAAAGGTAGCTGTGGGAAGAATGCTGGAGGACATTATAGCAGTTCCTCTCCGCTCCTTTTTTTTTTTTTTTTTTTCCCCCTAAGTATTGAGAAGCTTGATGTAAAGGTGAAACACTATCAATTTTATTTTGGGGTAAATTTGCTATTGATTCACAGTAACACAAGCTAAGCGTCACTGGTGGCTAGTATGACATCAGCATAGACTGATTTTTTTTTCAAATCCATATACAGTGGTTGAATGTGATCAGTTCTCAAGACATATTTTGGTGAATATTGTCTTATATATCTCTGTGAATTCAAGGTAGGAAAAAGAAAGATACCACCTATATGTAGATCTATGAAGACATCTCTTATGCTGACAGTCCTCAAAAAGAATTTAATTTTTAAAGGAATCCTCGCAAGCAACATAATTTTCTCACATGTAATGAATATTCCCTCTGCAATTCACTAGATCCATCCATGCAGTCAGATGTACAGTGAAAGGATTCAAGATGCAGAGAAATTAGCAACAGAAAGAAATCAGCACATCAACCTTTATGCATTTAATAGACTGCTGCACATTCCCTCCAGTTTCAAGCTCTGCATGAGCATATGTTCCTTTTTTTTTTTTTTTCTTTTTTTTTTTGTTTTTTTTTGTTTGTTTGTTTTCTAGAAAGTACTCAAGGGGCTTCTCTGAATGTAGCAGGGGATGACAGGTTGAGTTTGCCAACACTTCCCTGCGCAGGTGCTTCGCTCAGTTCGTGGACACTAAGCTACATGAGTGATTCTTTCTGTTTACAACTGTTTACAACAGCACAAACTCAAGGAAAGTACCTGTGTCACTGCTGGTTTTCCCCAATGTTTTAGAAATGATTAAATGTTCCCACTGAAGCAGATAATGAGGAACTCTGTGGGAAAAGAGTTTTGGTTTGTTTGTTTATTTGTTTTTTCTGCCTCTACATGCGGATTGTTTGAGATGCCAAGAATATGATTATTAATGTGCATGTAAATATTCTTGATTCACATAACATTTTTCAGGAATCGGCCCTAACTCAGATGTTGAAATCATGACCAGTTATCAGCAGGTGATTGATTATCTGCTAATTATAATTCTAAATTATAGTTCTAATTTTATTAATTATAGCTTGATACAAGCTAGAAGGTGTTTAGCAAACATATCTCATTGTTGGAAATTATAATTGAGGGACATTTCTAATTTCTAGTTCTTGGGGTCCAGATTTTAAGAGTTGATGTAACAGGGAGCCCAAGGTGTGCAAGCCACATCTAGGAGTCCCTTTGTCTGGGTAGTTTCGTTTCCTTCTGCTTTGTAAAAGCCACATTGAGTGTACAATAAAACAAAGTCTTATTGTGTCAAAGACCTGGCCACTGGCCCTTTGAAAATGCTGCATACAACCTAGGATGATTACCTCAGCTCTTAATGTTAATGCTCAATCTTATTTTCCCCTATTTCAATTAAACGTCAAGATCCAAAAAGCAATCAGGAGGATCGGCAAAAAGTGTTTTCTTGATAATTACATTTTATGTAAGTAACTAAATATGCATTGTAACAAGGCTGAAAACATAGGTTAATGCTTGCTGGGACCCTAAACTGTTGGGTGTAGAATTCCTGCACCAGTGCATGTTTAATGATGTTGAGCACAGTGGAACAGAGGCAATGGGAGGACATGACAAACAGGCAGGCTTCCTGGAATACGCTATTTGGTGTTGATGAGGCACTTCACAGAGGCTTGTCTGCTGAAGCAAAGTAGGAATTTGAGCTCTGGCCTCCCACATAGCGGGTCTGTATTTTAACAACCAGGGTACTGTAAATAATGGGAATGCTTCCCTCCGGGCTACCTTGTGGGACAGAGCTCATCAGATCCTTTCACAGGCACACAGGAAAAGATGACTGAGTATTCCAGATGGTCGTAATATTCTGAATTGGATGAAAAGGGTGGTTTGAACCTCAGGCATGCTGAGCCCTATTTTGCTTCATTTAAAAATACTTTACCTTAAAAGTTCTAGGATTTGACTCCAGGACACTAGGATTTCAACAGCTTCCTTTGCATGCTCTGCAAGTTCAAGGTGAATTCTGGAAGCAGTCTCTTGTTTGCATTGGTTTGCAAAAGTAGTTTTATTCCTGGAGATCGTTTCTTTCTGAATCTTCTTGTTTAGGAACCAATCCTGCTAACTTTCTCACCACAAGTGTGCTTTTCTGCTTATGTATGTTCTTCTTTGACACTTTCCTATTTTTAGCAGTATGTAAGGAAGACTGAAAATGTAATGTTCAAAACACCTTTCTACAGGAGTCCATCAATTTTAGTCACAAAATGCAAATTTTATCTCACTCTAACTTGGCCTTGCAGACCTATTAAAACTGAAAGAGTGATCTAGAGGAGATTCTAGTCCATCATGAGCACCATTTTAAAACAAATAAGCGTATACTTCAGGAAGTTGTGGTAGACTGTAATCACAGAGCCCTGCCAAAAGGAAGATGATTTGAATCTTTTGTGCTAAGAGCAGAATTAGAGTGAAGAGCAGTTGCATAGATATGCCAGAAAACCTAAATTTAGCCCACATTTGTAGTTGTATGGAAGAAATCTCATAATCTCATCCAGCTGTCAGAAACTTTTGTGGGTTTTTGTAAACAGGGTAAATTCTGAAAACAGAATAGCTGAGGCACAATAAACACTGCATATCACAGTTATGAAATGTTGTGGAGGAGTCACATGTAATGAAGTGTTTTACTATGATTTGGTAATGTTCAATGAGTAACACTCAAGTATGAGACAGTGATAATTTGAATGCTGAAGGGTTTAAACTTATTGTAGTCAGGATTTTTACCAGAAAATAGGAAGGAAGAAAGATTTTAATATAGGCATTGTGGTATTAAGCCTCTCACATTAAAGTTCAGGCCGTATCAGGGAAAGAATGCTTACCATAGGACACTACTTGTCTATAACACATGATCTCCAGTAAGGGAATAGTGTTTGGAAGTCATGCGGGTACGAAACTATTGGAATAGCAATGTTGTTTCAATACAAGTTGCCCTAACAAAATGGGAAATGAGAATTTTGCCTTCCAGTTCTGACCCCAATATTTCTTCATCTTCACTGAATGTATTTAACTACAATGCTGAGAATCAGACTGTTGAGCAAAGCTATTCAGTGGTCAAATGTATGTTGTCAGAGAGTTCATGAAAAAGTCATTAGCTCTCCTCCCCTCCTCTTTCACTGTCAGGCAGCATCATGTCATAAATACAGCCACTTGTCTAGCAGGATATCAATCTATCCAGGTATCACCCACTTCCTGTCTCTGGCCATATGTTTCTGTTATTTATGTCAAGAAAATAGCATTTACACAACCGCTGCTAGTTGTTTACAGAAGTTTAACTCCTGTGATATAGTCCCGCTTGTGTTGCATGCTTTTAGCCCATAGATAATACATGAGATTGTACATTTTAAAATATGCTACCACATGCATGACAGAATAAACACAGACCTGAACTGACAGCACCATCTGCCAAACACAGTTGATGTCAGGGGAATGGTCTCTCCACAATATTCCGCTGCTCCCCCATGAGATAAGGCTATTTTTTCTCATGATATAACTACACTAAATTGGACTTGTTCATTTAGTACTCAAATTGTTAAAAATCTCAGAAGCAGAAGGGACTTAGGCCTCCTAAGAAGCACTGCAGAGGAATAGTGGAAATTGAACAATTGTCACACAGGTTTTTCTTGTTCTTACCACTAGTCACATTCTTGTTTACATACTTACACCAGAAATAAACCTGCAAGCAATGTATACACGACACCTAGATACTCAGTGCTCTGAAGTCATGGAAAATTCATAACATTAATGTTTAAATGGCCCATCTGAAAATTATATAGGGCAATCTGCTTTCAGATGCAGTCTAGCTGTTTGCAGTGAGACATTAGCAATAGTTGCATTTTTTCCGTTAGAAACCCACATTAGTCACAGTCATGAACAAAACAAAAAGGTAAAGGTAATATTTAACTGCATTTCCTTTTAATATTTTAAAAGTCATAAACATTAGCCTGTTCATTTGGACTCATGTATTCATTCTCAAGAGCTGGCTTTATTATCGGATTATTACCTAGAGATATGCTAGGATTAGGAGGGGAAAAATGCTTTCTCATGTCCTGTAACAGGAGGAAACTCAAAGCTGGAAGTTCCCGACATAAATGACAACCATCATTTACAAGGAAATGTAACAGAGTCTGCAACAATTTTCTGCAGGAGTGTATTTCTGCTTTCCAAGCATCAAACCCTACAGTGTTAATAGATAAAAGTGACCAATATTGTTACCTGGTTAGGCTGGCTAGAAGCTGGAATGCCGTTTCTTGGAACTTATTGACAATGACAGTTGTCCACATCCCATGGTGTGATAATCTTAAAACTTAGAAAGCTTGTAGTTGGATCTATCATAGACTTGGATTTCCCTGTGCATACTCCTTATGCCACCTCTGCGTGGTCCCATGCAGCCAGGACATGCAAAAGTCCTGGAGAAACTGTCGCTGTCAGTCTCCTGGTGGATAAGTCCACACACGTGCATAATGCCCAATGCATTCTGCCTGCATCCAGCTCATCGTGCCTCCATGAGCTAGGGCTGCAATGCATGTTTGGGATGCTTCAGGAATACCTGGGCAAAAACGTGAGTCCTCCTGGCAGAGAGGTTTGGCCTGTCCACAGAGGAACTTGGAGCTCTGTTTCCAAACCCTAGGTTTGCCTGTGAGGGGCTACCTCTCTCATTTGGGAGCACTGGATTCCCTGTAGCCAAGGGATTGTGGGCTTTGTTTCTGACAAGGTATCCTATCCCAGACCCAAAGAAACACTTTTTCTTAATGAAGATGTTTTCAGAAAGGTGCTAGAGAAAAGCTTTAGTTTGGATGAATCAGCTTTTTATCACAATCAAGTTTTATTGAAGAATTCCTGACCATCCCTACTTTCTGGCATCCAAATTTCCATTTTGCACAGTGAAATCACATTGGTTCTGCTATTGTCAAGGCCTTCTCTCCCTGCAGATGGCTGTGGAACAAGGTATGTGCTGTTCTATATTATCATTTGATGTAATATAAATAGATTTGAATACAGTATTTTGTTTAATGTTAGTCATTCCTTGCTATTTAATGTATTTTATTATATCAGTACTAAATAAGCCTGTAAGCAGATAGCAAATGAAAGACATAAGCAGCTTTATTGTGATTCATTATATATTTTTGCTGCACTATTTGCAAAACAAGATATCTTTGAAACATCCTCCTCTAAGAAAGCTCTAAAGAAGCCAAGATTTCCTTCTTTCCTCACAGATATGACTTATTTGAAAATGAAAATAGTTAAACCATCATCTTCTCACAATAAGTTATAAAATGAACATATTTTCAATTTATAAATATATGTAATTTTTGAGTGCTTTGAACATGAATATATTTAAGAATTTTGTAACTGAAAAATTAATTTTGACATAGTTTGGTACCACTTTATCTTTGTTGTAATCTTTTTGACTGTTTATATAGAGGCTACTGTGGAGGAGAACTAAATAGAATACCGATTAAATTGTGGCTTGCCAACATGACAAATCAGTATGATTACAGGGAATTACGTGGGGTATGAATTTTTAAATTACGTAGTTCCCATACCTATTAAATAAAAACAATAAAGAACTATTGAAGTAGACATTCACTTTAGAAATATTTGTGAAACCACCATGCTTTTAGACTAACTAATAACACTTTCCTTAATACTGACCCATATTGTTGAAGGGTATTTCTGGTTTTGTTCACTTGAGTGTATTTATTATTAGCAAGTTGGAAAGTTGTATTTAACATCTATCAAAATTTTGATCTATGTCAAATTTTTTCTATCAATGGAAGTTTTAAAATCCCTGATTTTCATGCTAGTTGTGTTCATTGTTTTAGTTCCCATTAACATTCAAACTACCAAGACTTATAGTCATATTTTCTTCTTATTTGTGAGACCCATAATTTTATAATTTCCAAATTTCGGTATTTTCTTGCCTTTGCAGTTGATATAATACTCTATTTGCTTTTTTCTTGCTTGTCCCTATATAACAGCTAGGACTTCACAGATCTAAAAGCAAAACCGAAGTTATTTGGATCTGGCACAGTACAGGAAAACAGATCATGTAAACAGGTTTCTAATCTGGCCGCATCTCTTGACTTGGACTTTTGGGTACAATACTATTTTTGTACCTGCACACATGCAGTAAATTATATATACACATATGTGTATTTATGAGTGTGTGCATTTGCAATCCCACTACACAATACACCATAACTTTAGTGCATTGGATCTGGAGCTGTACTGTTTAGTTTTATACTTCTGAGGTGATAATGTTAAAAATAGGGTTTTTTTATAGGTAGCTTCATCTGATATTTAGTGGATACTTTCAGAACAGGCCAAGTGGTGCATTAAGTAAGTAAATTGTGTGTAGTCTGAATTTAGCAGTTATCACCATGTTTCAGAAACACGTTATAGGTATATTCAGTGATATCTGATGTTCCTTATGTAGGTGACATTATACATTTAGACATCAGAGTGATGTTAAATAACTGTTATTAAGAAAGCAATCTGCTTCCTGATCCTGTCACTCCTATAGATTTAAATAATCTGTTAAAATGAATTGGAATTCTACATAAGCAAGGAACAAAGGACATGAATTGTTATAAAACAAATTCCTCTTCACAGGTTTTTCAACTATATTGTGGTTCATGAATTGGGTACCCAACAGGTAAATCCATGAGATTGCATCTCAGTAGAAGCAGATTTCTCAGTAGATCACAGATTCAAATACGTATTTAAAATATAGGCGAAACCTCAAATGACAACCAACCTAAACTCAACTGTAAACATGATAGAATTCGATGGGCAGTCTTATTGTCGAAAGGGAAAAAAACATCATACTATGGAAAAAGATGAGTGCAAAAGCTAACATCATCTCATAAATTAGGATTTTGAGTAATTCAATTTTTTGAGTCTTATATACCAAATAAATATCTGTTGGGTCAAAGTTTTTTCCTTTTGCATTTTCTGTGAAACATCTTTTTTTTCTATTTCGTTTTGGTTTTTTCTGAAGGATGGGTGGAGCAGGTGAGGGAATAGAATAATGAGATTTGATTATTCAGGGTGTTTAAGAATCACTTTTGTGAAAGCTGTGGCATTTTTTCAGAGCAGAGATTTCTGGATACTTACGGGTTTAGCACACAGTCACAGAACATGCAAAATTTCAGAAAAGTGTAAGTGGAAGGAATCTCTCTTCCAGCCTCCTGCTCCAAGTAGGGTAAGTAAGTTTCAGATTTTGGTAAGTTTGCTCAGGATCTTGCACGAGCCCTGGATGAAAAGAATGTGAAGCTTAGCACCTTCTTTCAGTAGTAAACTACCATCACTGTGACCTCTTTTCTACTTGCATATAATTGGGATTTTGTATGTTGAACAATTTAAGTGTTGCCTCTTGTCATTTTTGCTGTGCATCTCAGAGAACTGTCTGTCTCTGTTGTCCCCATAAGTTTTATACTTCCTACTTAAGGAAATGGAAGACCTCAATTAGATCCCCTAGTATTAAGATTGTCTTTTGTAGGCTAAACAAATTCACTGGCTTGTCTTTCTGCCTGCATGTTCTGTGCTCCAGCCCCAGGTAGTCAAAGGAAGAGCTTCAAGAAGTTCACATGGAGGCACAGAGACACACACACGCACACACACATGCGCACACACACGCACACACACGCACACACACACGCGCGCACACGCGCACGCACACACACGCACACATATGTGCACACACACGCGCACACACACACAGAGACACATACACACTCCCATTTCTTCATCTTGTCTTTTCTTAGCATTGGACCAGGTTTGGAAAGATAAGCAAAGAGTAGTGAAGTTGTTGAGGTTATTCTTGATGTACTTCCCTGTCATTTTTCCAAAGCTGAACAAAATGCAAGAAGACAGAGTGCGAGACAGAGAAGGGGGATTTTTGCCTTGCCTATTTTTTAAGGCCCAAATCTAAAATGGGGGGAAAGAAATCAGTAGGAAAGAAACAAAAAATTCCACCTGATTTTAGATTTCCCATTTTAAAAAGTATCATTTAGGTTGGATTCAAAAACCATTGAATTCTGGTGACCTGAGAATTCTATGGATATTTTGATTTTGTATAGCTTACATGTATATGAACTGATGTTTCCATGGCTCTTCTTTTCTCAGAAAACAGGCTTCCCATGCTGGCTGACTTCCCCTTACACTTAAGACTAACCCATTTTACAAGAAGAATAATGGCAGAAATTGAATTGTTCAAGGAGCAGTCATAATTATGGGTCTTATAAAGGAAGGGCCACATAGGACAGCTGCTGTTGTGCCAGAATGGTCCAGATCACTCCCAAATTCCAACTGAATTTGGCCACACAGAATTGACACAGAAGAAGTCACCATGGCAGAGCACAGATGGATGCTGGAATGGAAAAATACTTGTGTTTTAGAGGATATATGATTCTTTCAATTTCTGCATTTTGGGGTTTTTTTTTGGGGGGGTGTGGGGTGGTAAAACTTTGGTTTTCCCATATTCTTTTAGGGAAACAGCACAGAAACCTAATGCTGTACATAAGAAAATAGCCTTATACTTTATTTAGAGTCATAGCACACAAAAACCCCCACCAAAACATCTGTAAGGGAACTATTGCAACTGCAACAATTATCTGTTAAAATGTTGGTTGCTGTGGGAACTCTGTAGAGAGATCAGAGGGTGGGATCTGATCTTGAACTGTTTGACCATTTTGTTGGTTCAATTTACTTAGATAAAACTTTAACTGGCACATTTGAATCCATGACTCAACTTCATTACATTCTTTCAGAGGATAGAACTGTGCATGTAAATGGTTCTGAGTAACCTTCTTTATTATTTTAAATATATTTTAATAGCATCATGATATAGTTGCTTCTGCAGAGAAAATTCAGGATTATGATCTCAAGTCAGAAATCTCCTTGTTTGTCCTTTTCTCTTGTGCGAAAAAATGCCAGGATACTGGGGATATTGTGTTTTGTACGTTCATTTTGTTTACAAAATTGCTTTTGGATGATATTTTCATAAGTAGAAGCCAAAGGTGAACTCCATAAACTCTTTTTTAAACTTCTAAATTAGCACAGTGATATCTTGAACTACACATGTGAAACAAAAACTGTCCCATACATCTTGTTGAGACATTACTATACAAACCTAGCAAGAGCAATGTTTCGTTCATCTTTTAAGCATATAAAAACCATGACAGCCACAGGCCTGTGCAATGTCTATATGTGTTCTATGGAGAAAGACCAGATCCCTGGCATTCAGGGAGCAAGCCAAAATTTTCCTTCTACATTTTCCTTTAACATTTAAGCACACATTGTTCTTTCTATTTTGCAGTATAATATTAAGACAGTTGCAAATAAAACTGAGAGTATAGTTTATTTTATAAACACCATAATCAACAGCTAGATGAAAACTACTGAAAATTATATTAATATCTTTATTTCCTCTAGAAACCTGACCTGTAATACCCAGAGGGGGCTCAATGAATATTGACTAAAACAAAATAAAATGAAACATAGGGTTACTTCTTTTGTTTGGATACCAATCTTTGAAGTTTTTGAAAAAAATCTTGTCAACTAAAAAGAAAACCAAAGAGTGACCCTAAGAATTTTCTTTCCCTGTGGTAAACAGGTATTTTTGATTTTTCAGATTTTACTGCCCAGTCCATTATGCTGTTACTGAGACTTGCATATTTATGGATCAGGGTGATTTCTGCCGCTCTCTCATTAGGAGGTTTCACTGACATTATGCTGTTTCAGATTCTCCTCAAATTCCAAGAATTTCACTAATAGTTTCTACCAGTCTCAAGTCTCAGCAGTTAACTCCAAATCAGTACCCCACTGGCTTCTGTCTGCTACTTCTGTAATTCCAGTTCTTCAACATTCCCCTTCCCTTCTCAGCCTGAGGGAGTACCATGCATTTCACAGCAGGACCACACTAAAATGGGTGAGAAGGTAGGGTAGGCAGCCAGGAAAGGCTGAGATTTAGCAGAACTGAATATGTAGCCCTGGGCCTTATTTACTTAACTCTATTTACCCTTTTCTGAATACTCAATTATTAATTTCCTTCTGGACTTTCCTTTTATGATTTTGGTCCCTTGATGTCAGGGTAAATAATTACAGTGAAAGCTGTTCACAGCCTCAGCCTCTTCATGATGCGACATGACCAGAAGAGATAACCTGAGAGAGTTACAGAGAGATGTTCAGAAGCATTTTTCTTAGCTGAAGTATATTTTTACAGAAATCACAGAAAGTGTATTTTTGTGGTAGACTATCAAGTCTGGCAAATTTCAGCTGCAAATATTCCTAGATTAAAAATTGTCTGAAAGAAAGGTCAGCTTTTTGCAGATTTATAGGACAGACATTTTAACTTCATCAATTAGAAGGAAATATCCTAAATAACTCAATTCAAGATTTTAAAAGTAGAACTGTCCAGTGACTTGAAGAAATTGTCACTGATTGATGGTGAGTCCTTCGAGTCCTTCGAGCCTGCGCAGTGGATTTTTTAGGTGAGGCGCAGCGTGCGCGGAACTGGCCCCACCCTTTAGTCCTAAGGTTCATCTGCCAGGGCCTAGCAAGCTTGGACGGTGGCAGCGAAGTCCTCAGGATGTAGGTTTCGTTAGTGTCCTTCTCTTAGATGGATGGCCTTCCAGGGCTATGCAAGCTCCATCTGCCCGGGTTTGGAGTTAGAGTTGTCCTTCTCCTAGGATGGTTGCCAGGAGGCTGGTGAGTCCATCCTGCCCATGGACACACTTTGTCTGACCCTTCAGCTGAGACCTGACTAGCATGGGAGACCCTACCGGAGGCACAACCACCGCCAGCATAGCTCACAGCCTCATAAGGGCACGCAAGTGATGACATTTGAAAATATTGTCATTCTTTCCCTCCCCTCATCAACTGACAAGGAAATAACCCACTGTAGTGGATTGGCCCTGGCTGGTACCCACTAAAGGCACTCCCTCACTCCCCTCAGCAACCTAACAGAGGAGAGAAAAGGTTCATGACTTGAGATATATGGACTGAGAGATCACTTACTGATCACCATCATGGCCAAAACAACCTCAAAGTGGGGACATTAACTAAATTTAGTACTAAGAGAATCAGAACAGGAGAATGAGAAGTAAAACACCTTCCCCCCAGCCCTCTCTCCTTTCCAAGTTCTGTCTCCTCCCCCTCCAGCCGTGCAGAGAGACCAGTAATGGGCGTTACAGTCAGTCCTTGTTTCTGCTGTTGCTCAGAAGAGGAGTCCTTCCCCTGCTCCCCAGGGGGTTCCTCCCATGGGAGAAAGTCCTTCAAGAACTTCTCCATCATGAGTCCATCCCATGGAGAACAGTTCTTCACAAACTGTTCCAACATGGGTCACTTTTCCATGAGGTACAGTCCTTCAGGCACAGGCTGCTTCAGCGTGCGTCCCCACAGGGCCACAAGTCCCACCAGGAAAACCTGCTCCAGCATGGGCTCCGCTATCCATGGGTCAGCAGGTCCCTGCCTGGACTCTGCTCCAACATGGAGCTCGCATGAGGTCACAGCCTCCTTAGGGCATCCACCTCCTCCAGCAGGGGTCTCCTCCTTGGGATCTCTGCACCCCTGCAGTCCATAATGCGCTGCATGGGCACAGCTGCTTCACCATGGGCTGCACCACGGGCTGCAGGGGAACTTCAGCTCCAGTGCCTGGAGGACCTCCTGCCCCTCCTCCTGTACTAATCTTGGTGCCGGCATTGTTATTCACATGTTCTCACCTTGTTCTTCCCTTGCTGCAATTTTCTCCTGCTCCCCAACTTTTTGCCTCCTTCTTACACATGTTATCACAGAGGTGTTACTGTCATTCCTGATTGACTTGACCCTGGCCAGCAGTGGGTTGGTCCTTGAACAAGCCGGCATTGGCTCTGCAGGACGTGGGGGAAGCTTCTGGCAGTTTCTCACAGAAACCACTCCTGTAGCCCCCCTGCTACTAAAACCTGGCCATGAAAAGCCAATACATTGATCATAATCATAGTTTTATGATTACTTTTTTCTTTTTTTTTTTTTTCTTTTGGTATAGGGTATAGGAGGTTTAAACAGCAGATTGAAATCCTATCTTTAAAAGTTTTTAGCAGATGCAAAGATGGCAGTGAAAAAGACTGCTCTGGGGAGATCTACTGGGTTTCAAATATTAGGACATATGAGAAAGAGCTGCCAAAAGTGAATGAGATTTCATTTTCTTTGTGGATGACAAGATGACCATATCTGATCAGCATCTTATCTGTTTACCAGAGATTTTGTCCTTTATTGTCATGGTTTAGGAATGGTATTCCCACTTTCCTTCCTCCACCTGCTCTACTAAGAGAGACAAAAGGAAGAGATTACAGGCTGAGATAAGAATAGATACAGTAGCAGCAACAATACTAATAACAACAGTGTACAAAAGAGAGGGTGTTTTGCATTCAAAATGTTCACTGACCTGACAGTGGCACAACTCTGCAATAATGAATAAATTGGTGGCCTCTCTCCACACAGACTTTTATCCTGACCACAAGCCATGCCTCCTTTCATATCACAATCCCTTACTCTGCCCTCCAGCGATGACATGAAGTGGTGTAGAATAACAACCTAGACACACCCACATGACTCCAGGCTCCACCCCCTCACAGCCACTGCAAAAAATTAATCCTGCCCTTGGCTAAAACCAGGGCATTATCCATCTCTTACTCTATGCCATATGTCATGCCAACATGACGTGGCCCAGGAGGAAGAAAGGGTTTGCCCACGGAATTGTGGTAGCAAAAAGTGGACCTTTAGTCAAGGATTGCTCCAGCTTATATAGGGTCTGGGGAGAAGGTGCTGGAAGGGAGGCGGAACTTGGGCAGAGCATGCAAACAAGGAGCATATAAGGGCAAAAAAAGGGGATCGTTCAACCAAGGGTAGGAGGGATTAACCATATATGGGATGACCAAATATGGTAGCACTGCAATGCAGCAGTAGGGAACGAATCAGGGAAAAGGGAATAACATGAGGCACAGAACCATACAATTTCTCTTAAAAAATGGGTAAAACAAGACTAAACAATCACAGAGTCTTAACGGCAAAAGAACCCCAACACTCATATGAAGGTACTGTAGATGCGTTCTTCAGGCACTTCACCAGCCTCCTCTTGTACATTGTTCTCTTTTTTCCACTAGTGCATGATAGGGACTATAATATATCCATTCAATACTGTGCTCTCTGGCCCAAGCATCTATGAAACTAATTTTGAAATGAGTCCTGCTGTTTTACTTAATTCTTTCTGGGATACCATATTGCCACAGGACTTGCTTTTCCAGGCACAGGGCGGAGTTCTGGGTGGTGGCGTGAGGCACAGGCCATCCAGTGGTTGTGTCCGCCATTGTGAGCCTGTAGTGCTTGCATGGAAAAGTAATGAAATCAACCTGCCAGGCTTCCCTGTATTTATATTTTAACCATTCTTCCCCATACCACAGAGGCTTTACTCACTTGGCCTGCTTGATTGCAGTGAACACTTCACAGTTATGGATGACCTGGGAGATAGTGTCCATAGTTAAGTCCACCCCTTGGTTGTGAGCCCATATGTATGTATGTTGCATCTCTTCCCTGATGACCTGAGGTGTCATGGGCCCACAAAGCCAGAAATAATTAACCCTTATATTGCAAGTCCAATCCACATGAGACACTTTAATCTTGGCAGCTCGGTTCACCTGTTCATTGTTACAATGTTCTTCAGTAGCCTGACTCTCCCATCTACATGACACACTTTTACAGCCAACTTCTCTACCTGGGCAATGATGTCTTGCCACAATTCAACAGCCCAGATGAGTTTGCCTCTGTGTTGCCATCTGGTCTTTTTTCATTGGTCTAGCTACCTCCACAGGGCATTTGCTACCATCCATGAGTCAGTGTAGAGGTAGAACGCTGACCATTTCTCTTATTTAGCGTTATCTAAAGCCAACTGGATGGCCTTCAGCTCTATAGCCTGACTTGATCCACCTTGTCCCTCCATGGCTTCTGCAACTTGCCAAGTAGCACTCTACATGGCAGCTTTCCATTTTTGATGTATCCCTACAATATGGCAGGAACCATCACTGAAGGGAGTGTCTTGCCTTTTATTTTCTGGTAGCTGATTATATGGTGAGGCCTCCTCAGCACATGTCATCTTCTCCTTCTCTTCTGATGATACTACAAAATTTTCCCATTTGGGCCAGTTTGTGCTGACTTCCAAGATCCCAGGGTGACTGGGACTTCCTATTCGACCTTGCTTGTGTGATCAGCATGATTCACTTACTCAGCACGGCATCAGTGGCGTGATGTGTGGAAGTGACTTTCCCTTTCAAACATCCAGCCCAGCACTGGCATTTGGAGTGCCAGGAGGAGCTTCCATGCCAGTCATTTCTGAAGCAGCTCAAACTCCTTTATAAGCTGCCAGTATATCTTTTTTCAGTTGGGGTATGCGAAGTGAGACACCCGGAATGCCAGGCAGTGGAAAGATTGTAGGAAAAATTATTTCCAAAGTTGAAAACACTAGACTTAAAAGAACATTAATCCCAATGGTGCTTCACACATGGGGCCTGAGAAAGACATGCCCCCTGCACTTCTCAGGGCTTTTATAATTTCTGGCTTACCCTCTGCGGGGGGGCCTTCAACATGTCTGTAGACTTATCTTTTTTCTCATGCCAGGGAGCATTTCTCTGGAATGCTGGAGAAGAAAATATCTAAAACTTTCCCTGGAGAAAGATGTGTCTTCTAGTTGGGAGAGAAACATCTTCTAGGCAGGAAAGCTTTCTTAAGCAAAAAGCCCTTATCTCATCTAAGTCCTCCAGAAAGGGTTTTCTAACCTTAGAGGGCATAACAGGCCTCAGATCCTTTGTATACATGACTCCAGAACCCCAGGGGTTGTTCTAGAGTCTTCCCAGGTACTCAGAAGGATGATTCTCCTCAGCTGCAGTATAGAGTATATTTTTCATGTCTTGTCCTGTCCTGACTGACCCAAAGGCTGCTGCATGAACAATCTCCTGCTTAATTTGTTCAGAAGCTTGTTGTGGTTCAGGACTCCACTTGAAATCATTCTTCTTCCATGTCACATGACAGAAGAATAACAACCTAGACATGCCCACATGGCTCCAGGCTCCAGCCCCTCATGACTACTGTCATAAGTTAACGCCGTACTTGGCTGAAACCAAGACACTTCTAAACTTTTCCTTGTCTATTCCCACATTCAGGAGAATAAGAAAATGTGGCAGGAGGCCTGTTTGCATGAGTAAGGATCTCCTAGAAAAAAAAACTCTGACAGAAAAAGAAGCATACATATGAAGATCCAAGCAGGATCAGGTCCTCCAGCAGAAGTATAGAGTGGAATCCAAGTTTGTCTGGATGGGGTTAAAAAAGCCAAAGCCTATGTGAAATTAAATTTGGAGAGAATGTGAAAGGGAACAAGAAATGCTTCTGCAGGTCCATCGGTGACAAAAAGAAGCGTGAGAAAAATACATGTCCCTGATGCTGGATGGGGCAAGGAGCCTCATGACCAGGGGTGTGGGAATTGCTGAGGCACTCCCTGACTTCAGAAAAGTCAAGTCCTGGAGATCAGTGGAAAAGTCTGAGTAATGTGGATTTACATCTCAGTAAAGGAAGGTGTGGTTAGGGAAAATTTAAAGCAGTGGACATGCATGGGATCTGTTGGAATATAACCACAAGTGTTAAAGAGTTGAACAATGACATTGCAAGTCCAGCTCAATTGTCTTTTGAATGTCATGGTAATTAGAGGAGTATGGAAAGAAAGAAAAAGTCAAGAAGTGCAAAGACAAGCAAACTATAGGCCTGGGAAGATGATGGAACAAATCCTTCCAGGAATGATTTCCAAAGATATTAAAGACAAAAAGATGATTTGGAATAATCAGCTATCAGTGGGGAAATCATGCCTAAGAAACCTGATGGCCTTCTACAAATTAGTTATTTGCTCAGTGGATGAAGGATAATCAGTGGATATCTTGGCTTTAGAAGGTTTTCAGCACCTACAACACCCTTCTTGACAAACTGATGAAATAGGGACTAGATAAGTGGATGATGAGGTGGATTGAAAAAAAACAGTTACTAGTGTTTCACCCAAGGGATCAGTACTGTGGCCAATACTATTTAGCATTTTCTTTAACAACCTACATCATGGAACAGTGTGCCACTTTCAGATGACAAAAAGTTGGAAGTAATGGATGATATACCAGATGGTTGCACTACTATTCAGAAGGACTTTGACAGGCTGGAGAGCTGGGCTGACAGGAATCTTGTGAAGTCTGGCAAAGGGAAATGCCAGGTCCCATCCCTGAAGGATGAAACCCCAAGCACTGACATGCATAGGTTGAAGACTGACCATCTGGTAAATAGTTTTTCAGAAAAGACCCTGGAGGTGTGGTAGGCACCTAGTGAAATATGAGTGACCAATGTGGCCTTGTGACAAACGTGGCCAGCAGCACCCAGGGTTGCCTAGGAAGAGCATCATCAACAGGTTGAGGGAGGTGATCCCAACCGTCTAGTCAGCACTGATAAAAGCTCATCTGTTTCCAGAATCCTAGTTAAAACAAAGACTTTGTTGGGGTTTGCACCAGTCCTTTGACTGTGTGAAATAGTCCTTGAAACTATGAAAGTGACATAATCGCTCTCTAAAGTAGCTTTTTTAATCATAATTTGGAAAAACAGAGTATGTCTACATGAAGGAAGAAATTATTCTCAACCACCTGCTGCTTAAATGTTCTGGATGAGGTTCCTACTCTAATCAACTGAGAGAGACAGAGATGTCAGAGATTGAGTTATTCCACCAGTTTTAGGCATCTGTCTCAGAATGGGATAAATCATCTTCTATTTATAACTTTCTCTTCATGCTTGAATAGTGAGCCTAGAAAAATGGTTAAACTATATGCGCTACTTTTATATGACTAAAAATAGGTGAAATTGATTCCAAACTGAGTGTTTATACTAATCAAGCCTAATTTATTTGAGGGATTTTTTGTTGTGTGGTTTTTTTTTTATAAAATGATGCAAATTCCAGTAATGTTTGAGAAAGCAGTATCTGCTCATAACATATATCTAGTTATTGATCCATCCAAGTTATTGATTTATGGTTCGGACACTACAAATAGGAGCTGTAAATTAATTAGAAAAAAAATTCTGGTCATGTTCTCTAATTCATACTTACTAAGGTCTTTCTCAAGTAATCCTTCTTTAAAAGTGTCACCTGCACACCCCTTATTTAAGGCTTCCCTCTCAAGAAATGGGTGTAAAAATGTGATTAATTTTGCTTATGGAAACAACATTATAAAGTGAGGTCTAATTGAAATAACACATATTGAATAATAAGAAATCTTAGTACAGTTTTCAGTATTGTGTTTTATTAAAAAAAAATAATATGAACCAGGCCAGACAAGAGCACTTTTGAAAAATTAGGTCACAAATCCCCCATAAGTAACAAAAGATAGGGTATCTTTCTGGTAAAGGGTTTGAGAATGATGCAACAGAAATACGTGTAAATCAAATCTTATTTAATGTCTTCAACAATGATCTGAAAGAGGCAGGAGGTGAAACATCAATGAATTGCATTGAAACAAATAAATGCCAGGCAAGAATGCTAAGAGAAGTTAAAGAACATCAAACCAAAATGATGTCCATGCGATGCTATCTAAGCATATGATAGAAGAACAAAGTGCTCTTAAGAAGAAATGGAGAAAATGGTTGCGTATCTAAAGAAAGCGGTGGACTAATCCACAGTACAGTCAACAATGCAACACTGCAAGACAACAATATTACTTTCTTGATTACTTTGATATTATTACAATGACATAGGACTACATTTGGGTTCAGTTTTTCTATAGAAATATGTGGTCCATTCTTGACTCTTACTAAGTTTTTGGCCACAAGGGTATTTTTTGGCAGTAGGTTTCACAGGCTATCTATGAATTTAGTGGAGAATCAATCTGTTGTAAAATAGACGCTTTGTTATTTTATTCAGACCTAATTTTTATTTTGAGAAAATGTAAGCAGGTCTTTCTAATCATCCTTCAAATGATCATGTTGAACTGAGATGATATCAATAGTTGGTGGCTTGGTTATTTTTGGGAAAAGAAATTGATAATACAAAATATTTTTACCATTTGTGAAACCTTTTATGTTTACAACAGAAAAGAACAGTTGCCTTTCCCCAGAATAAGGAAAAACACGAACCAAAAAACAGGTGAAACAAGGCTCATGAGACAAATTCGTCAAACAAGCTGATAGTGTCAGAATCCGCCTCCCCCTTCCCAAAACAACTATTCTATCAGTACATCCAAGCAAATCTCTGAAGAACCCCTCTCACATTCCAATATCTATAGTGGTAGATATTTTGGAAGAAAAGGGAAACAAACGTACTATTTTTCTTTATCTCAAACTCCTCTTATAGCTGAAAATACAACATTTCTAGAGTATATATTTATAGTAGGATGCTGGTAATATAAGGCAGAGAGCTAAGAGAACATAAGACTAAGAGATCAAATGAGCCCTCAAGCTGATTTAGTGTGGAAAAAAAACCCCAAAAAACAACGAAGTACCAAAAAGCCATACTGCACACTGTGACTTATTTTATTGTTGATATACCAAGATTGAAATTATGCAAGCAGACAACACATGTAGGACATGTCTGGGAGGAAGAACTTGGGAGAGAATCCCTAAATGTAAGACAATGGCCTTTCCTTCTCCCATTCCTGCCTCTTGCTTCATCCTGTTAATCACAAATCTTTCTTTTCTTCCTCCTTTCTCCACCGCATTACAAAATTGCTTCCTGCCTGCATTCAGAGCAGATCCTGCTTACTGTCTTGTGTCTGGTGGGTGCCTGGAAAAGGAAGAAATGTGGGGAAGTGAAAAATGATGGACCGAGTCTAGGGACAAGTGGCTTGGATGTCTTGTGTTATCCTAGTACAGAGGCTGCAATGATAATGTAACAAATATGGATGCGAGTTGGACTTGATTTTTACTAATAAATGCTATTGACCCAGAGTCCCTCCTGTAAGAAACATACAGCCTGACCTCTCCCCCTTTCACAGAGCTTGCTGGCAGATTGTATACTTTGCTGTAGCCTAATTTACTAACAGGAAACATTCACTTTACTTAATATTTTTCAATGTCTGTGGCAGTTTGACGAGCAAACTGAGCCACTACTGCAATCAGTAGTCAAAGGTGCTGAATAGTGACCAGGATTCACTGTGCCCTCACTTTGCACACACTTCCAGGATTCGTCTGCTTTTTCTATCATGTACTTCTGTGCACTCCTTTAAACAACAACATTTCTCCAATACGAAATAGGACATTTAGTAACATGAAAAGGGCACACACTACTACTTGCTTCAAAACTGTCTTTCATAGAATTTATGATAATCTGGGCTAATTGTACCCAGAGACTGCCAGACCCCATTTAGAGGAAAAAAAAAAAAAAGTTTAGCCATCAAGTTATTTTGCATTGGGTAACTGGTAACAATGTTACATATTTCTAAGAAAGTTCTTGTATAAACAATACATTAAAAAATTATCAGAAATGTATATGTGCATTTTCTGCTTACAACTTCAAAACTCAACAGTCCAAGCAAATGAACAGTTATCATTTAGACAAAACTAATGCCTTGTGTACTACTGAGCCACAAATGTACTAGAATGCATGATTTTGAGGTTTATGAGCGACTTGTGTTTAAGTGAATCAGTCAATCTTTCTCTGATCAATCTGTCTGTGCATCTACAAAAAGATCGATTGTTTGAACCTATACAACATCGCACTGTTGATGGTATAATATATTATTTGGTTTGCATATTGCATTTTACCTGACAATTCCTATTGGAAATTTCTGATGTCAGAACAGTGCTGTCTCCACACTAAAATGGACATTTTGTTAGATGCAGAGCTTGTATTTATGGTTATATCTTCAAGGTAGTTTTTTTTCTGGTTTCTTTCATGTTTCTTTAATTGCTATATAGTAATGAAATTGGTGAGTTGTTAATGTACTGATTCAATTAGAAGCTCTGGTAAAAGTGTGAGTGTGTGTGTGTGTCTGTGTGTCTGTGTCTGTCTGTGTCTGTGAGTGTATGTGTCTGTGTGTGTGTGTCCCGCTCACTCAAATAGTAAAACTGACTGATTTTCGTATATGGTTTATACTGGCTCTGAAGACTTTAAATACACTTACTGGCAAGCTACTGTAGTAGACACATGGTGGGGGGGGTGTCAGCTTTTAATTGTAACTGTCTTGCAGAGTGGTGTTGTTTTAATATCCTGTATAGATTTTTATGTAATACACTTACTTGCAGGCAGCCTGAAGCAAGAATCAATTCTGTGAAGGATTCTTCTTTTGTTAAAAGCCAATCTTGTTTTAATGATGCATGAAGAAATATTCGAGCATTGACATTTTTCTGTCAGGTTTCTTTTGAAAAATCAATTAAGATAATACTGCTTTGACCTAGTTATCTAGTTAATGCTTATTAGGAATGTAATATGATTTACTGTCAGCATAATAATTTTTGTATCTTATCCCATTAGCTTGTGCATATTTCAAAGTGTATTACACAATGGTCACTTCTTAAAATGTAATGTAGCAGAATACATTAATTAGATTGACTGGGATCATTAGACAGAAACTCTCCCATTGGCTCTTTGTATCAAATTTGTATATCATCCCTATCAAGTTAATTCATTGTTTACTTGTCTGAAAAGTGTCTCTGAGTAACTGTGATATACAAAAAGTCTTTTAATTGGACAAAACCTTTTTGCTTGATGTCTACCTTTTTGTTTTGTTTTGTTTTGAATTTCTATCTCTTCCTGGGTTAAGCATGCTATTTACACATGAGCACCAAATAAATAAACCTTAAGTGAGGTTTTTTGAAATTGGATAGGACATAAAAGAATGTAGGTAGATACATGAGAGGACTGGCAGAAGAGTACCAAATCTCCAGTGAAGCACTCAATTCGGTAGGTGTTAAAAAATTAAAATGACTAGTCTATTTATTTTTTTTTTGCATTTCATCTGCTTAGTGTTAATGGAAAGGTCAATAAAGGAGTTGGCTTACTGTGGCATTAGTGAGGAACTATTGATTCCTACTCATTTAGTGGTCAATGTTAACCAAGAACTGAACTCTTTTAACCTTGTTAAGCAGAACAGAAATTAAATCTCCCCATCACTTTTAGAGCACTGGTCTATCTTAGAACAATACTGCAGTTAGACATTTTTGCAAGTTTATTCCATTGTACTAATGGTCTCTATGAAGTCAAGAGAGTGAGAAGTAAGGATGACTGACCATTTTGTAGGGCTCATTGGAAGAAATACCTTCATGTGGCAAGAGCCAGTAATGATGTTTCACATCTCATTAAAGGATCTTTCTTTTAGTCAAAACTAAGCATTTATTTGTCAGGTAACTTTAAGTGGAGAATATTGCTGACATATACATCTGCATTATAATCATTATGTGTTTTTCTTCTGGCAGAGATTCTCTTTTAATTTCATGTGTTTGCTGAGTTTCAATTTGATTTTCCTGTTAAAATCACATGGTATAGTAATGAAAACAATATCTATGTTAAGAAAAGCAGAAAACAATATATACTTATTTTCTTAAAACTGTCTGGTTTTGCATATAGTAGATACATTCAAAGAAAAAAACACAATTACTTATGAATATATATATATTTCAATCCCCCAGAGATGTTTCAAAACAGTTAACCCAAAGTGTAATTGTCTGGCCACATGTTATTATCACTGAAGTGAAAATGGAATCATGAGGTGTATTTTATTTCTTCTTTTCTTAAAATAGAAGTGAAAACACCCAAACAAAAACCAAAAAAGCCCATCCCAAAACTCACCTACATGTTTGGCCTTTTATTGATTTCCTGAGTTTCATGTTATTTCTCTACATTCTCTTTCCACTGTGTCAGAGTAGCCGAGACCACCGTATTGCTGTCATACATCATTTGAAATGCACCACTGTAACATTTTCACTCTAACAAAAGCCACAATGTTGCATAGATTGACATGATGAATATGTGCTGAAAGTTTCTGGAAGAATGTGATCGCCTTTCTTCAAACGTTTATATAAAATAGAAGAGGACGCAAATGAAGAAATGCTTTCTCCATATGAGGAATTCCCTAATTTAACTTAGACTTGTATGTGCTTAAGGTAGTTGTAGATATCAGAAAAGCTTTTTTTTCTACATGTCATTAGAAATTTCAACAGTCTGGAAGATTTTAGACAGCTTAATATACATAATTTATTTTAAGCCTGTGAATATATTTCTCTGAACAAGATGGCATCTTGAAATCTGTAAGTAATGGTGATAATGGTAAGATGGGTCCTGACTTTTCTTGGATAAATGCAGTGTATGCAAGAAATAAATAAAGAAATGAGAAATGAGTCAGGATACAGGATTTTAAGATTGGCATTGTTTACAATCCACAAAGGAAGCCGGGAGAAAAGAACATCCTGATGCTATCGGTTATTCTTATTTGCATGTAAACTCTGATATTAGGATTCATTTTTGAGCATGTCACTTTTTAGCTCCTAATTAATTGCAGTGACAACGCTGTGTGCGTCTGTTTATAGGAAAGATGCTGTTGTGGCTGAGGTTTTAATTATATTAAATATTAATCATGGATTGAAATTGGAAACCTTAAATTATTGTTTAATGATCAATGATCAAACGCATAATCAAGATAAAGAAAATTAGGATGGCAGACAGCAACATCACGATTTGAATTTTACATTATTAGTCTTCTGCCTAACTAGGCACTTTTCTTGAGTATCTGAACTGTTTTGCCTTTTAACTGTGCTTGCAGTTGCTATAGTGATGGCATAATTTCGTAATGGTCTAAAAATGACACTGGCATAGATACTGACAGATAGGAATTAATTCACTAACAAGTAATTATGTAGCGAAATGTTGACTGCCATGCAGAAGGTGCACTGTGACACATTTACTGTTTTTCAGGGATGGCAGTAACATTAGCGTTGGTCATTAGTGGTAGACATCTCCGTACAGTGTTGGATACAGACTTATATGCAGACCTATTTAGTTACCTGTGTGACAGCCTTGTTCAGGACACCAGAAACAGCTGTCCTAGCCTGTATGAGCCAAAATAATTAGGCCTGTCATCTTCTCGCTCTGATTTCCCCTTCAACCTGCTCCACAAAATGCAAATATTTTGCTTTCATTGTCACATTCACCTTGACATGGATATTGCTTTGGCGCATAACTGGATGAGATGACTCAGAATTTGCATTGTTCATTCTAATAAATTTGCTTCCCCTCTACCGCATGGCAGGACCCATCAGATAAAGTCTCCCAGAGTGTCATCAATCAACATCGCTGACAGACGGCTTTTGCCTTCATTTGTTACATAGGAGAACATGCTTAATTATTTGTCCTGTAATTAGTTGGGAAAATGTCAGGAAATGTCAACTCTCTGTTCACTCTGGAAGGGCTCTGCTTGAAAGCCACAATGACTGAAGTGTCATTAATGCTGCCTAACAAGACGAGGATCAGCTGGGGAAAAGTGAAAGCTTCTAAAAAAGTAATCATGGCGAGTTAAGGAAAACTGCAAATCAGCACCAATAATAAGATGTGAATCCTATTAGCAAACACTTGTATTTTTCATCTGTTACTCCTCACAATAAAAATACGGGAGAGAAAAAGTCAAGGAAAAAATACAGTGGGCTCATATAATTTCCATCACATATTCATTGGTATTTCCTTCACCGAGCATGCTTAATACATTACTGTAGGTAGTATCTAATATTTAATTTTCAGATTTGAGACACATTTTTACATTCATGCAGCAGTATAATATGCATTGGATATGTGAAGGTAAATATTTTTACATTAAACAAGGAGCGTAAGATTAATTGAACCTGAAAATTTGTTTTCTGAATTTTAAGCTGATAAGGAGAGTACGTATTAGCTTTAATTTTAGTAACAGAAGTAAAAATAAATGAGCACAATCTGTTTATCAAGTATTTACAGTTGCATGCAATAGGCAGTTAAACAGATTTCTTGAAATTACCTGGACTTCTAGGAAAGATCGTCTCCTCTTTCTGTGGTGGAATACAGGGACAACCTCCTGTGTATCATACAAAAAATAAAAAGAAAGAAAATATCAGTGAGCTTAAATAACTATAGTGCTTTCCCCTTATTTGCATTTTGGAAAAGGAGAAGCATTTGGTTTAATTTTGCAGTGAAAGGTTATAGAGCTACAAAATTGAAAGTGACTAAGATTAGAGTAATTACGTAGCTAAAAATTGTTTTCATGTTTACTGGGACCATTTGATATTTTAGTAGTTATTTGTAATCAGCACTTGTTTTCTGTTTTCATATTTCCTATATGAAATCGTATGGTATACATTTTTAATGCCTCATCTTCTTTCTTTTTTTTTCCTTACATTATTACGAAAGGGTATAATCATGTGGGAATACTTTCTTACTTAATTACTTACATTATTTCATCCCTTGTTGCGATTAAGCAAATTATTGCTTGGTCTCTTTAGAAAGGATAATTAAGATACTGTTCTGGTGTTTTACAATTTACTCGTTGTCACAGGTATGGCTAAGCTAATTATCAAATGGTTAAAAATTTATTCTGGGAAGAATATTACAAGTGTACCATGTGGGCAAATTGCTTCCAAGGCTAATTCAATTATAGATGCACTGTACCTATCATGTCGGTATGATATTTGCCTTGGAAGGTAGGGAGCATGGGAATGTAATCTCAAGTTTATTAGTATAGTGCCTGTTTTAGTATACTAGATTTTGGAAAAAGTCAACATGGTGTCTGAGAGAAGGATGAGCAGGAAGAAACACACTTGTTAATTCTTTTCTAAAAAACCCCAAATCATAATAAATGAATGCAGCAGAGCAAACAGAGGCTGCAGTGTGAACCATATAAAATCTAGATGCTGCTCATTCCTGATATTCTGATTCCAGTCAGAATAAAAATACCGAAAAAATTATTCTGACAAGCTGCTCTCTCAGCCCTGAGTGGACTTCCATCTTCATCCTCTAAACCAACTCACAATTCAAAATAATAAGGCACTATTACCAGTTTTCCTGGGGAAAACCCCTCAGGATTGACAGGTTATGAAGACTTAGTAACCCTTTTATCCTATAAGAAAGATGGTCTGTTCAAACAAGGGTGCTACTGTGCTTTCAAAAGTAGAGGGGGTGGCCACAATTGGAAAGATTTTTGAAAATGCTCCATAATCAACCAAATAGAATAAAAATCTACTATTATTTCATGCATCAGCACACTGTTTTTGAAAGAACAGGTTGCATTTAATGCAGGATGCAGAGAGGATTTTTAAATATCTTAATGTATTCATCTTTTTGCATTCTTAGTGTTAAGTCGTAGATGCATAAGAAAGGGCTAGGGCAACCCCAGCTATGATTATACCTGATGTGCATATGTGCTATTAACAGATGCCTTCTTGTAGTAATTTACTTTCAGGTCAGTCTTGACACTTTCCTATCTAAAATGAAAAGTAGCCTTCTACTGCTATAGTGAACTTTTAATAATTGCTTGGGAGGGTTTGGGTTTGTTTTCTAAAGAAAGTTTGCAGCTGAATGCTATAAATGGCTGGCATTTCAAAAGCAGATGCCATCACAGGAGCCTGGTATAAAGCTTACTTTAATTTAAGGTCACAATTACTGCAGACTAAACTTATAAGACACAGTGCAGTGCTGATAATATAGTGAGAAGAACATGTGCCCTGACAATTATAATCATTCATTTGAATCAAGCCTAAGTTACTTTTATGTCATAAATCTGCTGTACTTATTCATACCCTAGCTGAGCTTATATATAAATGAAAAGCCCTCTTCTGTAACCCTGATAATTGCTACAATTATTCACACAAATAAAAAAGACATGTTCTGATTTATTAATAGAAAGCTATGAGGATAAATTTATTCTAATACTCAGAGGAATACCCAGCACACCCCCCTTTTCCATACAGCTTGGGGGTAAGTACATACA
>VWZG01009361.1:153660-169118 GCA_013396735.1 Grallaria varia | reverse complement strand
ATCTTCCATTAAAAAATACCTACAAACAAATACACTTCCAGTATAATTTTCTAAGTAACTCTATCAAACCAGTGTTTGTCATATGCAGTTAAAGGGCCAAACAAATTTTTCCGTCATGTACACACAATGTTCTCTTATTGTGGAACAGTTTATAAATCCTAATATTGAAAAAATAGACTTTTTCCAGTGGCAAATTAACATTAGTTTTTCATTTTATGCTTTTAAGAAATGAATACTTCTCATTAGTTCAGAGCTGATCTGAAATATCAACACTCCAGGCCAGATTTGGGGATCTTTGCAAAAACTTCCTGAAACGTTATTTTATAGGCAAGAATTTCCAATCAGTTGTGAACATTTTTTTCTTTACCTTAGGCTCCTTCCATTCCTTAACCAGTTTCAAGTACAATTTTATTCATGTGAAGTCATTGATGTATTTGTCCTCCTGTGCAAAGCACATAATTAAAATTCTATATTATACATGGAAATAGGTTGTATAAATCCTCTTACACAACCAGAGTAGAAAAAGGTCTATTGATTTCAACTGGCTGGAGTCATGCCATTCCCACAGTAATGTATGTGCCTGAAAACATCTCTGCAAAACAACCGAGCTTCCATACAAATAAATGACCTTGGCTTGTATGGTTCTTGAATGGCTTGTATGGTCTTCCTTAGCTACCTCCTCTTCTGCTCTCAGTTGCAAGAAAGGCAGTCAGGCTGTGATTCTTCACATCATCAGTGATCTGCAAGTACCTCCCAGACTCCTAACAGCAGAGCCACCTCTACTTCCACAGGAGCAAAAGCTGCCACATGCTTTCCCTTATCCCGTTTTTTTTCTGCAAGTGCTTCTAAATGTCTTGCCTCAATATGATGTTTTGAAGACCAAGGTATTGCAAGAAGCAGCTTATTTATGTTAGGTATAAGGAATATAAGAACAAACCTGCTTCTCCCCCATCCTTCCATGTGCATCTTTTTCTAGTACTTGAATATTTCTGTACTCCACCGATATATTTACAAGACCTCCTTTCATTCTGCTTCAGTGCCAGAATGAGATATAAGAGAATGATACGATGTAGACCCCAGTACCCATTTGAGAATTTGTTTTCTATATGAAGGCTTTTCTACTATAAGATATAATACCCGCACTAGATATTATGTGGTTTAAGCAAGAGATAAGGAGACAGAAACATGACCAAATACCACTTGTACCACACAGAGAATGATTATTTCCCAAGGGAACCCTTTTCCTCACTTTCTTTCTGTAGCAATTAACATAAGTTTAGCTTAGTTGACAATAGTGTTAAATGTTAGTGTTAAGGTCAATATGCATGACCTTAAGTTAACTCTATAGTATCAAGGAATAGTCTAGTTATAAGAATAAGGACATAACTTCAGCATAAACAAGCTGTCAATCACTGAGAAAGTTGTGAGCATGTGGAGACTTTTTGAGAGCAGCAGACTGAGCATCAGCATCAGCGAGAGCTGGTTTTTAGCCAATAAGTGTAAGGAAAAGACAATGAAGAATCAGATTTTTTTTCTCAGCCTATGCACTTTAAAAACCAGAGTAATTGGGAAGAGAGTCTGGAGGACCTGCACCATCCTGGTATCATTGCTTTGGCTTCTGGACACGGCTGAGAGTGCAAGAGTGCTTCCATCTACAGAGGATGCATGACCTGCAGAAGAACCACACATTTTCTTCTTCATTATGCTGTTTCTCCCACAGAGAAGGGAATCTGTGTAATTCATAAAATTGCACACATCGGTTTTTAAACTGTTTTGGTATACAAACCCATTTAGTCTCCACATTGTTATTCCATTCTAAATAAAGACATCTTCATTTCAGCCTATTTTCTTTTGTCTTTCACCAGGCAGATACCATATTTATTGAAATTAGGTTATTGCATGTTATATGATTGCATGCATTGGAAATTGATATGACTTTGTGCCTTGTAAGAGAACTAAGAGCAGTACACACCCTTGACCACCAGATTAGGAGACTGAAAGGAGAAGGGGAAACCCCCCAGATTATTCATTCCCGATGATGACAATAAGGCAAGAAATAAGTTCTCAAAGGGATAGATGAGAAAGTAGAACTAGGAAAAATTTGCCTCTTATTCCAAGTACTAGCTGTCATTACCACTATGACATATGGAAAAGATGAGGAAGTGTAAGCAGAACATAGTAAGAGCAACAATTCACCAACTTAATTCCTATCAAGTTCTTCATCCCCAAAATGTTCTTCTGCTTACCAGCCCCTCCTGTATTGTTAATTATAAGATTGTATCATACTTTCGTATAAACTATTCATCTCTGAAATTTCATAAAACCACTTTAATTTACTTTTCCATTTATGTTGTGGAAAACTCAAATTCTGCATGACTGAATAAGCTGTTGACTACTACTATACAGGCCTGTCTGCAAACCTCTAGAAAATTTTTTTCTTGACTTCTATAGATTCTAGATAAAGTTTTTAATGATTCAGATATCCTCAGTGTGATTCAAAGGTCCTTACCAGAGAAAGAATGTGTTTTCATACTTCTCTGTTCTTAGTGGAAGTGATTTGTGTGTTGGAAACTGCTATGGTAAAATAAGAAAATTATCACAGGAAGTATTTACATGTTTAACCTTTTCAAGTGACTAATATAATTCCTTTTTATGTTAAATCACTGCTTGAAATTTAAAGGGGCAAAAATATGAGAAAAGTATTTTTTATTCTATCCAATATATTTCATATATAAGCTTCAGATACACACAACCTATATTAAGACTTGTTTGTTTAAATAACTGCTGCTTGATTCTATGTATTTTGAATAAAATACTGCTGGGTTTCATCTGAACTAGAGGAATTGAAAACATATACTTTACCTTTAGCTGCTCATCAACAGACTGAATAATTGCACAATTTGTCTCTCCATTAACTACAGGCTGGATAAAGTTCTATTAAGCCCAGGAAAGATTATTATTGAGTACATGAGGAGTTAGCCTGGACCTTAGACTGGATTTATTTACAAATTTCATTTAGTGGCTACAAGGATGGCTTAAAAGTATATTTCATGGCAGTCCACTGGAAATATTTATCCACTAAAATTCCTGGAGCTTGACAAGCATGAATAAATGGTATTAAATGTAGAAACTTTAATTGTAATGTTATTAAGAAACCCCTGAATGGAATGTTAATTATATAAAATAAAGGTTGCTTTTCACAGTCAAGCCATATTTATAAAAATAGAAACTATCTGTTTAACAGATAATAATTAAACAATTATTAGCTTTATAGAATTGAGTTTCCTTGAAAAAAAATTAAATAAAAAAGGAGTAAAAAAAAAAAAAAAGGAGAAAATTAAGCTTTACTTCATTGTACACAGATGAAACAAAAAAGAATGTATAAAGATGTTCCTCTTTCCCTGAAATCATGTAGGTGTGCAGTCACAGATTCTCTTTTAATGACAGGTGATGATCTTCAGGAAATACTATGCTTCCTCTTAAATAAGATAACATAGTGAAGAGAGGGCACTTTAGAAAGCCATTTGTTTTATTCTGGTGTTATCTTTCCCTTTCACTATATGTTGTGATTGCTCAAATATGTTGGATATTCCTCAAGGCAAACACTAACATCTGCTCCTGCAATCCTTTCCCAAGCAGAGATATTAAGTGATTTCAGTAGAGATTTTCCCCAGGGAATGACTTCACACTTGGGGCCAGGCTGAAGTTAGATAATTTAGGGCCTGACCTACAATGTGTGGAAATCCAGCAGAATTGAGAAAGGTTCACCAGCACTTCACAACTGGTCTCATCTTGCATCATTCAGAGTAACAAGAGATTTTCTTGCTACTTTAATCAGTGCAACATCTGGGCTGGCATTAGGCACGAATTTAAACCCATATGGGATTTCCCTTGCTCACAGGAGCACTTCTTCCGGCTTCAGTGAGATTATGATAAGGATAAGAAGTGCAGCCCTTTATAAGACAAATTTTTAAACCTTAGGGTTGATATTTTTAAATTAGAAGCATGATTTTCCCCTTTTCCTTTCAAAAGTTACCTGATTGAATTCAAGTGTGGAAATAGTCTCCGTTTGGGGGAATTTGCACTGAAACAGCAGAAATGGCTTACCCTTTTTTTTACCTCATTTTTCTAATACCACTGCTGGTATGAGCTCAAGAAAATGTCCTTTGCTGCACCATAAACCTTTTTTTTTTTCTCATTGCACTGCCCCTCTTTTCATTGTCAGTATGGTCTTAGATGTACTAAGGATAAAGACTTAGAATATGAGAACTAGTTAGAAACAAAGTGTGTAAGGATGAGAACCTCTGTTTATTGTGTCATGACAGTGCTATGTGTTGTATTTTTCATCTACTTTATTAGTAGCTGGGCATTGCTTAACTCCCCTAAATGAAAAATATCATGCTGATTGCTGTCACTTGAAAAGCAAGGTATTCAGCTTTTAACCAGCACATCTATTTATCAGATCATCTTTACAGTTCTAGCTCTGTAAAATCATTTTCATACAGTTGTGGGCAAACATGCATCTTAATGCACATACAGAAAAAAAAATCACTGAATCATAGTTGCATGCTATTATCTTTTCTCTCTTGTGACTGACAGACTGGAAGTTTGCATTCAAAAGAGGGGTTTTTTACTGATTTTTTTTTTTACTATCCAGAGGTATCTACAGGTTATATAATTCATCGTACAATGTAGGTTATGTCTGTTAGACCAAATAATAGGGTGTTCTGACTAGAGATTGTAACTTTTCAATGATACAGAATTATTTAAATGTAGTAAGGACTTGGTGATAAGCCAGTCACTAATTCAGTCAAATTTTGACTGCTGATATTACTTTGGGATGTCACTGGCGTGTTGTCATCTCTCATTTTGGTTGCCAGTAAAACTAATAACAGTGTCGCCAGCCACAATAAACGGAGTAGATTGAAAAATAAGGTCTGCAAGAGCTCCGCATATGCCTGGGTTAATTAAGCAGATGATTAGTCATTTCCTCATAAGTCCATGTTGTACAAGAAATGGTGGTTTAAACTGCATGAAGCTGACAGTGGTGGTGAAGACCCAGAGAAAAGTGACTGTCATGTTCCCAGCAGAGAAAAACAGCTGTGAAAGCTTCCACCGCCCCATGTGATTCTGCTGTCCTTGCAGACAGGGACCACAGGCTGAAGCTTTGCCCTGGTGTCTCTCTATACTTATGAGCACTGTAGAGTCAGTCAAGTCTAAAATCATTAGGATCTAGGCTGCATTCATGGCACTGCTTCTCCAACTTCTTCTCTGTGTCTTGGTCTGTGAAAATATGTCTGCAGTTCTCATCATTTCTACAGACTGTAGAGAGATTACAGAAAAGGAGAACTCTCACCACTTACACCACTTAAAAAAATTAAGGGACCGATCTGGCTGCTGGTTCCCTTTCTGTGGTGAGAAAGTGATATGTTCTGTCTTATGAGAGAGGTGTAACTTTACTGGCTAGAACCTACCTCCCTTTTGAAGCTGTCTCCACTGATTACAGAAGGAAGCCAAATTATTGCCTTGGACAATTCATCTAATTCGTCGCAAGGAGGAGTGAATTCTATTAAATCCATTCCATTTCTATAAAATGATAGAAGAGTTTTAGAAAGAAAATAATCTCTTTTATGCCTTTGAGAAACATGTAGCTTCACTAGAAAAATATTTACATCCTACAAAGGGATGTGGTTATAAAAGAAACAGGTAGGTATTTTCTATTTCGTGAATACATTTAAAATGAAAACATCACAGAGATCTGGGCGGGGGTAGTTTCCATCCAAAAGGTAGTAATTCTCCTCTTACTAAAACAAAGTTGCCAAAATGGGATGTATTGTAAAAAGTCACTCATGCAAAATTACAGATTCTATCGGTATCATTGAGAAGACACTGAGCACACGGCGGGTTCCTCTTTCTTTCTCCCAAATACCCTCACAGACACAAACACTACACCTACGTTGCTGCCTCCACCTTTGCGAAATTAATTGTTCCCAGGCCCAGTCCTGGCACTCAGCCACAAAGGCACTAATCTAGCAAGGATCGCACAGGAAATGTGCTCATGCTGTGTTCTCACACAACACTTGGGAAAGGCACCTCAGAAAATAAACTTATAAGGTATCAGACAGGCTTGGAAAGTATCTGCACACTCAGAGTATGAACCACTTGCTCTTAGTCGCATCATGAACAGACAAGCTGGCAAAAAGAAGACGCATTTCCCCATGAAGATTTGGAAAATCCCGTGCAGGTCTGTAAACCACTTGAATGCCACTGAACTAATAAAATGCTACACAAGGTAACAGCTCTTTTCCTCCACCTTGCAGGAACTTGGCTGAGGAAGAAATAAATCATGAGTTGCATGTTTTCATGATGTTAATATCTAGCTGCTGTGAGGAAGGCAGTGACATATTCTTTTAGTCTTGTTAGTTGTTCTGACTGTACTGAAATTAGAAGACTGTTTTGCGTGTATGTGCATATTTTCTCCTGTGGAGTCATGCTGTAGTGTGATTGAATGTGTTTTTTTTGGTTCTCTTTATGCAGTTTGAAATTATTTTTATGTCATAAAAATTATCTTTGATGTTTTTGAAATCCTTGTTCATTCCTATAAGGCCTTTATAAGTTACTGTTTTCTTAAAGGCATTCAAAATTAAGTCTTAAAAAAACCACATGTTCGAGGTGGAGTAACGGTAAAAGTGTAAAAAGTTACAAAATGCATCAAACAACACAAGTGAATAATTTCATCTACCACTGCACCCTTTTACGGTTTATGCAATCACCTCTGATTATCACAGTGCCTCATTTCCACTGTTTCTCTCAAGCCCAATGACACAAAAGCTGCTCTGCTCAGTTCTGGGCTTGGGTGCTCACAGCAAGGCTCAGTGACAGGCCATTCTCAGCTGCTCCTGGTTCCCAATAATTAGCCTGCTATGGCAGCTACCTCTTGTGGTTTTGCCTGTGAGAGACATTTGACACAGCAGACATCAGAGGGATTTTTCAGGAGGCTCTTGTGGCGTCCGAATGGCTTTTAATTAACCACTTAGGTATCCTCGTTCACTCTCCTGCTTGGCACTTTCCAAATGGTAGGGGTTGCACTGTGGATCTAAACACCGGGGAAGCATGCTATCAAAAGATCTTGTAAATGAAGGCTTGTGTAAATTATTTTTAATGATTCCCTCCTGGCACATCATTATGTTTGTAGTTACACACAGGCACTTCAGAGATGGCTCATCTTCCGTAAGGTCAGCTGCAGGACCACCATAACTAGCTGCAGTCAGTAAATGGCTTATTAATTAGCACAGTGATTTTACATTGCTAAGAGCTCTGATGTATGGAGCTAGAATTGTAATTGTGTAGGATCGAAATAATAAGCCATCTCAGGGCTCCTTATGCAAATTGCCATATTATAAAATCATTACCTATCTAAACACTGAGTTTTAATAAGAATTACAATGATGAATTTTATGATAATTGACACTCAAATTTTAATCTCTTGGATTTTTATCATTTTGGTGGTTAAAGTGTGTTTCTAATTAAATGTTGCTTAAAATGCAAAGGATTGTTTAACAATTCTATTCAGTTCTTCTAGTTCAAATCAGGTTATTCTCTTTGGTCATAGAAGATGGGCCTTCTCAGTAATAGGTATATGACATTATGTATTACTTGTAGAGTAAGATGTTTAATCTTTCTTTTTTTAACAATTATGATTTTGATGGCACTGTATTGTCAACTGTGAGACAGAGCATAGTGCGTGTCATTGGGTCTGACTTCCATAGTAAAAATGACTCAAAATAAGGAATTAAAATCTAGAGAAGATTTTGAATGCTTATGACATTTAATAGATTTTTCCTGCTTTATTTGTTAGTCCAAAGGGTTTAAACAGAGCTCTAATAGTTTTAATCATAGAAATGCATACAAAGCTAACAAATTTCAAGTTACTATTTATAACATAGTATAAAATACCTAAAACTTATAGATAGATCATTAAAATTTCAAAATAGTATTTGCAGACAGATTTTATTTACATATTACAAAGTTTGTTTATTTTACAGCATTTTTCTTCTGTGAAATAATTACTTCAAAGCAGACGCATTATCGACAAATCAGGAAAAAGTTTTTATGGATAGAGGCACAAAGCACCAATCTGATATACCTCATTTCAGTGCCTCTCCTAAGATCTTACAGTGTTTCTCCAGAAAGAGATTCTCCAAAGAGCAGAAAACCATACACATTAACTTCTCAACACCATGAACAGGAAATTCTGGGAACTCAAAACTCTTCTCCTATGGACTGATCATTTCATTGCAGAAAAGAGCATGGCATTGAGGAAATAGTCTAGGTCAAATGAAAAGCAGAGAACTGTGTAAAGAATGGCTGTACAAAATCAGGCTAGAAGTCTATCTGAAGGAGAGCTCTTTTTTCAGCAATCACCAAAAATGTGTCTTCACAACTGTTGGAACAGAGGGGGGAAAAAGAGGTTGTGTTATTTCATCTGAATAGACTGCAAGCCCTTGTTTACTAGCAGCTCAGGAGCTATCCTGAGCTGAATATGGTTTCTTTGTATTAGCAATCCTCAACACACTTTTCCCATGAGATTAATCTACTGTCCTTGGAATCCTGTAAGCCTTCAGGACCAACAATTTCCTTTGGCAAAATGTTCCACAGATCTATCTGTTATTGTACATCCCTTTGCATGTTTTGAACATAGCTCCTTTAAATTTCATTGGATAGATTTCTGTACTTGTATTGAAAAAGGAAATGAAAAACAAATTCCTATCCAGACCCTCCATGTTGCCAATAATTTTGTATATAATGGAAAATATGGTGATCCTAACAGATGTTCAGATCTTAAGAAAAATTGCTGAAATCTTTTCAGTTTTGCATAAGATCATTTTATAATGTATGGGTACAATTTGCAGATACTTGAAATACCTAAAATGCATCACAAAATATCTGTGGTATTCCCAAAGTATGGAAATAATATAGTGGGACCTGATATGCTCCTCTTCCTATAACTTTTGGCTGCTATCTCAAATAAATAATAATCCCTCAATATCATGTCCTGATACTTTCCAAAAATTGCTTCACTGGAGACATTGGGAGAAGATTCAACTTGACATCTGAAAATGAAATGTATAGATCAAAAGTGATTATTTGGGGTTTTCTGTGGTTTATATATTTCTTGCAGAAAGCCTAAATAAAAAAAAAAATTAAAATTATAACTAAAGGAAGTCTCTAATGTTAATAATTATCTAGTGACCTTCTTATAGTTAACCTTTTTGAGGAACTCCTTTCATGCTAATCTACCGTTGAAAGAAGGTATGAAAATTAATGCAGATGGGCAATCATCATCTTCCTTCTATGTTTTCTGTTTTAAATCATGTTGAAAAACTGGCAAATAGGTCATTTGCAACACATTACATGCAATGACCACTGATGGACTTCTCATCTGCTAAATGCCTTCCACCATAAGTCAAGCCTACAATAGCCGTGGACATGAAAAAGATTGGAACAGGAGCAAATCTAACCTAGGCCATCAGCTCCTGAGCACACACCCTGCTATTGGCTGCCATTCACTATGAGGCAGGCATTGGGATGAAATCAACAGCACAGATACATAGAGTCTTTATTACATGAATTTGTACATTTTTTCTTAGAATTCCTGTATTTCCATTAAAGTACATACAAATTCAACATAATATGTGCATCTATATGGCAAACTTTGCTACACATACTAGCTCATGACTATCTGACTGAATTGGACTACCTTTCTAAATCTACTTTTAAATGAATCTCTGGCAGAAAATGCTTATACAGATGTGTTAATTATATGATAAGGAAGAGGCCAAAAGGTAAAGAAAAAGCTTTTGTCCTGATATTGTCAACTTGTTAGTGAAAACAGACAACACACCCATTGGTTTTGTCGCTAAGTCTGTGTTGGCCAAGGACAAAATTTACTGCATGTGGGCACCTATGGAAACAGAGAATTTTAAAATTCAGTGAATGCTGATAGAATTCTAAAATTGACAGGTTCATAAACTCCTGAAAATAAATGTTACCTACCTAGAAAGAAGGATAAGGTGGTTTTCAACACACACTGTACACACAAACCTTTCTTTTAACTAGTAAATCTAGCTTTTACATCTGAATATATAAAAGGGTAGTTCTAATATGAAGCTGCATTTCTCTTTGTGTGGATATATGTATTATGTATAAAATCTTGTTCTGAGCTGTAACTGAGCAAGGCCAAATCTTGAAGCTTTTATATGTTATATTGGATAATTTATAGAGTTCTGAATGGCACTGAACTACAAAGATTCATTCATATTTTTTTCCTAAGTTTGTCCTGAAGTTTTATTTTAAGAAGAGTCTGCCACAACCTTGTGTTTTGACAGCCATAAAGTATTGCTTAGGAAGGGGCAGAAAAAGCATACAATTGTTGTTACACTTTAATGACTGCATTTGGCAGCGAGGAATGATTAAACCAAAGCCAGACAACCACCAAACTGTCTTTCCTGTGGTTTTGCTACTTTAGCTCTGCTTTACAGGCATCCAATGGTACAGTCTCTTTACAATCTTTTAAACCATTCCTCTGTGATTTTTGGTATGCTGTGCACACTAGAATGTAATCAACATCTGCTAATTTCTGTCCATTAAATGTATTATCATAACACACAAGCATGATGTTTTATTTGTATGGCTGAAATGAGACTTATGACCCATAATCCATCATCTTCCTGTCATATTTTTATATGTTGTCTATTCAATCCCCAGGACAGTTTAGAAAGCGTAAAGCAAAACTCTCCTTAAGTTATAGACCAGCTGCTGAAGTGTCCAGCTGAACGGGTCATTGTGCTTTATTTTTGCTGAATCTAGCAGGAGTTGCTCATTCTAAGCCAAACATAATACAACATGGATGTCCCCAGAAGCTTACAGTTGAACTACAACGTCTAAACTTTCTAGCAGGCATTTTTCTGAAAATATCGTGTTGCAACAGACAATGCTTAGAAAAAATGGATTCCATTTAAAAAAACAAAACAAAACAAGGAAAACATCAAGAAATGTTGGAACATTTTTTGTGTACGATAAAAAAGAAATCCTCACTATTATTGCATGCATAAAAATAAGAAAAGTATTTTTGGGAGTACATTTTTTTAAAAAAAGGAATATAATTTAAGTTCAAATCACTGGCTTGTTTAATAGTCCATTATTATTTTAATTTTCAAATTCAGTTATCTGGAGCTTAAAATTATTTTTAAAGCCTTGGCAAAATGGCTGGTCAAGGATTGGCTGGTTTTTATTGTATTTTCATAAAAGGCTAGCTGGCCTTTTAAAGTCTGCCATCATGGAAAAATGTCTTTTGCAGTCAAAAGTTGGCTGTCAATATTTTTCCTTCCAGTGATGCAATCCCATACCAGTGGGCAGTCTAATATACGATATAGGCAGCAATACCTGCACACACTTCGCAAATTCGGATGGAGTTGCAGAGCTGGTTTTAGGTTTCTCATCTTTTAAAAAAATAAATTAACATGAAATGCAACCTTGTATCTCTATTTTCAATATTAGCAATATATAATCATTGTAGATATTCATACACTAGCGTATAGATCTCACCTTTTTAATAAAATGTGGAAATTAAGCAATACAGGAGAAATAGAAGAAGAGTGAGAAGTAAAGAATATCGTTTTATCTTACTCCATGTGTCACTCAAGTGCCCAGTCAGCATGAACTGTAAACAAATACTCATGAAGGAGTAAATATGAATGGAGACCATGGTTTGGAAACAGAGATTGATACTGTAACTCAGTCCTGCCCATTTATCTTACATTTCCTACTCAAAAGAGAGAGAAATAACATCCATCTCTGGAAATACATGAAGTATGAAAAAAGTAACTGCAAGAAATGTTCCAGCAATGAAGGGTATGCCTTGGAAGAAGGGAAAAACCCTGAGTCACAACCTTGTGAACTGTTAGAAGCACTAAGTCTGCTAGAAGAAACTAAAGAAAGTTCTGGTTAATTAAAATAATTGAGTTTGTTTATTTGCCTATTTATTCAGTGGTTTTGTGGTTGGTTTTTTTTTGTTTGTTTGTTTGTTTTTGGGGGTTTTTTTTGTTTGCTTTTAAGTAGGGGAAATATTGTTTTATTCCTTAGTTTTGCCAATTAACAAGGTCAGCATGGAGGGACCCAATAAACCCGGTGTTTCATGCCTGAAGGAGAAACGATCAGTAGTTCAGACTAATATATTCTTTACATAGATCACAAAATAACAAAAAATCTTCACAGTGCTCCTAAAGCGGACTGGGTGAGTCTGTTTGCATACTGGTAATATGGAGACCAGTACTCTAATGATTGTACTCCCTCAGGAATATTTGCCAAAGTCTTCTGGCCAATACAGCAGCAAAGCAAAAGCCTAAGACTCCAGGGTAGTTATAACTCATCAGATTCTTGTAAAAGCCTGGCAAACATATCTTTTGTCCCGACTTTTGTGCATTTTCACTGGATTTGAAAGCAGAAAGGTATTTTTCCCTGAAAGTTAGTGAAGACCTTTAATTTTCTCACGCTTGCGCTTCAGCCCATCTTACTTTAGGCCACCTGTTAAATCCTCTGTCACTCCTTGTCTGTACCTCATGCATTGATCATAAAGTCTCTTGCTCAGCACCTACAGAATGCAACAGGCCAGTAAGCAGGAGGCTTTGTTTTTAATTCTGATTTAGCACATGTAGTGTAGGTGTGCCAGAAGGAACACACAAGTGTGTCTAGGAGGAATACAAATACCCATGACTATGCAAAATCAATGGTGAAATCCTTTTGGAAGCAGACATTTTGAAACCTAGTCCTTTTGAAATAGGAAGCCATTACCACTAGCAAGTTGTAGTTTTCCAGGTATTTTGGGGTAGGTTTTGTTTTGGTAAGAACTAAAGAACAAGGTGAACACAAACTCTCTTAAGTGTTCCTGTGGCAAGTTCCCCGTTCAATATTAGGAGGACATGATCCATCACAGATTTTTCAAATGTCAGCATCAGATCCCTGTTTCTGTGACTCCTTGTTCTGCATCTCTCTCATTTGCATAACTAGAACAACTTGGAGAAATTCCTTTTTCCAGGCAAACACCAGTATCAATGTGGGAGAAACTGCTGATTATCCATTTTCCACTACATCACTCTCATCATCGTACTGAAGAACTTGAATTTTTAATGTTCTCTGACTTTGTTGGTGATAACTAATTTCCTGAATCAAGAAAAAGGCTTGTTTTTTCCTTTCTGATAATAAAACTTGAAGTTGCCCAAGCTGCTAAAAGAAATCTCAGTAAACCTTCAAAATAGGAAGCATTAGCGAAGCGAATACAAAAGTTGTCACCAGCAGTCCCAGTGAGTCTTTATTAAACTGCTTGATTGTGACCGTTAAAAACAAGGGGGTCACATAAGATAGAAGTGAGAACTGTAATGTCATGTTCATGTAAATGACTGACCTGTAGAGCCAAAAATATTTTCCTAAGATTGGAAAAAGAAAGAAAAGAAAACCTTCAGTGATCTTCAGAGGATTTTCATACAAGGATAGTTTGTCTATCTAAGTTTTTAAGAGGTTAAAAAATAGATTTCATTGCATGAAACGGCTGGGCACTTAATTTTGCACTCTAAGTACTTGCTTCCTGATGAGTCAATCTTTTCTCACAAGTCAGTTTTTCTTTCCTGACTATTTCTGCTGCTGCTCCCTCTGATTTTTCAATATCTTCATGGTATAGAGATACCCGGGGCTCTCTATAGTATTCCAAACAACACAGAGCAAAGGTTAACTCTTAATTGGATATTTCTTCAATTTTAAGCCACTATCAGTTTTACATGTAACTTACCTTTCAAATTCATTTACATAATTATGAACCACCATTCCTGTTTTATGCTTTCTCCTGTCTCTTTCTTAGTATTTCAAACCATTACTGTATATTGTCTTTGATTTCTAGTTCTGCTGAGCTTTGCTTGCCTTAAAAGTAATAATTACGAGGACCTTATATTTACTATTGCTATTAAATCTTAAAAGGTCTTGAATTGAAATAATTTTAATTGTTGACCTATGTCAAACAAGTCTGTAAAGTCTGATAGTGTAACTTTTAACAAGTCTGTTTTTTCTATAAAATATATTTCAAGAAGAAGTAGTTACATGAATTAATGACCTGAGTTATTACTCTTATCCCCTTCTTCAGTAAAATCTCTGTCAAGAAACCTGTCACTGTATTGAACAGGTATGGTTTCTGGTCAGCAAATGTTGAGTCTTAGATAAAACGTTTCACCATTTGTTGCTGGATTAGTGTTGATATAATTTCTTCGGAGAGGAGTTTTGATAAAAGTCACTTTTATATAAGACTTCTCAGAAAATTTCATTTGGAAGCGGTTTCATAGGATTGGGCAGAAGAGATTGCTGATGTGACCAACTTTCTCTAAAGACCAGTGAGTTACCATGTTTGTAACACCTCTGCTTTTAGGGAGAAGGTTGCAAAGGTGTGTGAGGCAGAGACTCAGACAAGGTAAGATATCTGTATGAATGACAGTGCTGGCCCATTTGCCTTCCATTTCAAAATGTTTAGTATCTCTGTACACATCTGTTGCTGCTGCCAAGATGTCTTGCTTTCTTTTCCATTCCTAAGAAAACAAACACCATTTTTATTCACAGAGATCTGCATCTATTCTCTCTGTGGCACCTCTGCATTTTTAAAGCAAAAAGATCTAGAAGTGTCAGTGGGTTGAACTCTTTTGGGACCACAGTAAGTTTACCTGAGCAGATGCAAAAACACTGAAAAAATGTTCCTCTGCTCACAATCCTATTTATCCTTGAGCTATGTGGGTGCTTATAGAGCCTTTTCTGAGCTGGGTCTGGCACAACAGAGACGGTTTTCATTATTAGGATCACATATGTCATCATTGCTTCAAATTCTGCAACATTTTTGCATCTTTTCAGATAGCACTTCACTTGGAATTTTATGCGAAGAAGTTTCTGGTGTGATGTTCCGTTGGTTATTCCTTATGCACACTGTTGTCATCTCCAACACTATGTGCATAAAGCCTTTGCATGGTTTTAGTTTTGCAGTGTCATTCCATGATGGCTTCACACCTTCTCCTGTAGTTCATAAAAGCCATGTCATCCTCCTGCTCTCTCATCAGTGCTAAATTTGATCAGTCAAAACGATTCCACAGTAAAAATGTCTTTGAAACACTGGAAGAGTTTTTTTGTTTTTTTGGTTTTTTTTTCCTTTCGACTGGACAGTGAGGACTGGAATGGATGTCTGTGTTTATGTGTTATTGTATATAAAGCAAATTACACTAAGAAAATAACCAAACTCCAAGTCTTTAATTCCATGTCTACTGAAAAATGGATCCACAGAATCCTGTATTTCAGAAATAAAGCCATTCTGATGCTGTATATTTAACAGGCCCTAATTAGGGATTATTTAAAGAGTGGAGCATTCTTGGTCT
>VWZG01009361.1:143862-153604 GCA_013396735.1 Grallaria varia | reverse complement strand
TTTTTTTTTTTTAATTTCTCCAAATTTCTCTTAAAGTACTGAGTTGTTTTCGTAAAGACATTTAAATGTAATAATCCCTTAGGTGTTCTACTACTGGCATTCAGTGAGTAATAACAGCTAATCTTAGAGATATATGTCTGATGCTACTATTATTCAAGTGTTTCCAGGGTTTCCATTCCTATTAAGTGTAATGTCTAACACACCTTTTTATTTTTATTTTTGTTATTAACTTGTGGTAAGTATGGTGAAGCAGTAGCCAAAACACTGATGTGTTATCAACATCCTTCCAGCTACTAACGCAAAGCACAGCACTGTGAGGGCTGCTGTGGGAAAATGAACTCCATCTCTGCCAGACCCAATACACCACTGCATATTTTTCTTGCTTCCATCCCTTGCAAATGTAATCCTTTTTTGTTTCAAACTGTACTTAAACAGTTTATTTATTTATTTATCACTGGGTGGAAGTGATAAAGTATACTCAGAAAAGAACATAGAAGCAAAAGAGAAAAAGCTGCTGTTGCTAAGACATGTAATTGTATGCTTTAACCACCACAGATTTACAGTTAATAGTAAAGTATACAGTAATTTCCCTTGACCATCTCTAGCAGGGTAGCAGATAGGGAGAAATCAGAATAATTACTTTAAAATAAGCTTCATTAGATATATAAATATAAATCATACCCCCACAGATTGTTTTAAAGTGGTTGTCCCAGGGGCTTCAGAAAGACTGAATGATGAAAAAGGAAAAAGAAAAAGGACTTGGAATGAGTCCCAAGAGAGCATTTTTGAGTGCTTTCAGTTTTACTTCATTACATTATATTAAACATATTGAAGAAACTATAAAGACTCAGGAACTTGCGAAAACAGTAGGGTGACAAGATCTTGAATTATATTNTATTTATCTGCAGATTAGATTGTGCTAATTATAGGCAATAGCAAGAATTGCTTTTACTTTCATTATGAATTCAAATAAAGGTTGCTTTTACTTTCATTATGAATTCAAATAAAGGTTGAATAAAATGTTGTTTATCCTGATACACCTGTTTTTAAAGGAATTGTAACTTTTGCTATAGTCATCCTTTTTAGTAGCAGAGTAGTTCATCAGCATCTTTTCCTGAAGTAATGTTGAAGCAAAAATATACACACTTCAGAACAAACATAGCAAACCACTTCAACCACCTAAGCAATAGGGAGCAAGAAAAGCTAGTGATACAAGCACTGAGCTAGTAAGTACGGAAAAATGCAGAAGGTTCTAGGGTGTAAATAAAATCTAACTCAATAAATTGTCCACATTTCAAACTGTTCCTGTATCCCTCCTTAATCTAAGAGCTTGGGATATTATGTATAAATTAATAATTTTTTCCCCATTCTTAAAAATACAGTATGGAGCAAAAATATTTATCAAAAAATCTTAATATGGCTTTTTTTTTTTTCATTCTTCTGGTCAGCCTTTGCTACTAACTGGACTGCCACATGTGTACCTTTTATAAGCTAAACATAGATGCATAAGGAATCCATATACATACCAATATACATGCCCATTCAAAATCAAAATAAAATTTTCACAGGTGAGAAGCTGTGCCAAAACCCTAAGTGCACATAGAGCTAAAGTCATCATTTTCTTGAGAATGATCTTACTTATTTTATTATCTACAGATCAACGCTTATGACTGACAAAATGTAAAGTGTTGAGAAAGTTCTGGGGTTTAGTACAGAGAAATCTGTATTAGGATGCATATTTAATGTAGCCAAGATACATCTAGCCTTCTGTTATCCACTGAGAAATGGAAAAGGAGAATGACTTGTGCAGAACCAAATCTTGCAGAGAAAGTGATTAAAGAGACATCATGGATCCTACCTCTGGATCATGTAAAAGGGAGAACAACAGAACCAGGTTTGTTAGCTCAAGTCAAACTCCTATGGTGGCTAAGGCTGGGAGTGATATCGTGTTAGAAAGTTGAGTCTTACACTAGACTTTGATAAGATGTTGACTAATACGATTGTGTTTATTGTTTGTTGGTTTTGGGGTTTTTTTTCTTAAATAGGAGAAAGAAGAAAGCTCTTTCCTAAGCGTCATCTACTTTAGTGCACAAGGTCTAAGTCAATATGGAGGAAAACAAACTGCATGGGAATTGCAGTTGGAAGAAGTGACATTTGAACTCCTGAGCTCAACATTTCCCAAGGCTACACAGGTATCTGGTGAGAGTGGCTCACTCTTTCCTTTGTTTTGGACCACATAATGAATGACAGTATTAATTCTGCAGAAAATGTCTCATTCAATTTTATGGATTCATCGCTAAATGCAGAGTTTCTACAGCGGCTCAAACACTTTCAAAAGATCACACTCCATGCAAGTAGAACTAAATTCTAAAAATCAGTACACAAAAAGCATCTGGTACTTAGCAGTTGGGAAATTTTTTAGTAATCTGTTATTCTTTCAGTATTAGCATATTTCTCAAAGAGGTTTCATAAAAACATTGAAAAAGCATTTAATAGTCTGCATTTTGTTTGTTGCCATTTCAAGGCTATTTAGAAGAAATAAGTATTTAAACTTCATGTTAATATGAACTTGGTAAGGCAATGCTAGCACAGTGCCTCTATTGGTTTTTCATAATAAATAGCCAACACAAAACATGTTTTATTCAACTTAAACAGTTTTTTCTTACATCCCAACTAGTGATGATATGTCACTATCATAAAATAAAGCTCTTCGTGCTTTCTCTCTAGAGCTTATTTCATCACTCCACTATTAAGGCGCCTCAATTACAGCATTTTCTAATTATGATTATTTGCTTTAGTAACAGTAATATTTTTTGCATTGTTTTAGTCTAAATTTTACTTTATCTTTTTTAACGTTTAGCAGTAAGAAATATTGGGTCATCACTCCTTTCTGTATAGAGATGTAAGCAGCATCATTTACTGTGATATAGATATAATTGGAAATGTTTGGAAAAGAAAAAAATCGGCCAAGTTTCTTACAGATGCAGCCCATGGGCCTGTGAAAGCAACAAAATATCCATTATATTGAAAAGAGTGTTACTAATCTGTACTTTCTGTGATGTGCTTGACAATGGTATTTGTGAAACTGACCATGAGAATACATGGTATTTTATGCATTCGTCTTATTTCCTGCTTAGATGGGAGCAAAGATGATCACTCTTAAATTGTACATAGCTGAATTTTAGCTCCTGAAGATGTAGTATTGGTGAAGATAAAATGCTAGTCCTCACAAAAGTCAGCCCTGAGCCAGCCTGGACTGCTGACTTCTGAATTTTGTAGTCATGTACTTTTACAGAGGAAGCAGTGACTCCCCTAGACAAGGGGTTTCCAAATTTCAGGAGCAAGAAAGAGAGAATTCAGAAAAATTATTCTAGATATCTCTGTGGCCTAGGTTCATCCCAGTATGGGTGTATGCACTCTGTACATGAAAAACCACACGCTGGAAAGAAAACGAATGAAGGAAAGAGGCAACGCGTTCTGTTATTGCTGGAGTTGCTTGCTATTCCATAGATTCCCCCCGCCCCCCCCCATTTCCCATTTTCCCTTATCTTCCCAAAAGATGTCTAACCGCCTGGGAGAGTGCTGAGGATCTCATCGAGACCTGTTGCATTGAACTCCAGGGACAGGATGGTTCTTACATGGCTGCTGTGATACTGGGACATGCCTTCTTGCCTAAGAAGGGGATTGTAGTGCCCCCAGTATCATTTATCTTTTTCACAGCAGATATGAGAGGCAATGAGCAAGCAGAAAGCCAGACTTGGCTTTGTGAGGAAACAGATCAGTTAGAACCACACTGTGTAGGATTTAGACCTATTTTTATTAGGGCCATTTTTAATATGGGAGTCTACTGGGGAAATAATTTAGGGTGAATTTTCTGATAAAAATCTGCAAAAATAGGTAGACAAGCTGCAGAAACGTTCTTATAGTATTTCCATCCCAAAATCTCTTCTAGGGGATGTACCTTGGAAATTCTATTCTTGCCAAAATAACAGCTCAGATAATGGGCCTAGATCAAAGCCTCCTAAATCAAACCCAGTGCTTCCCTAAAATACAAGCAACAAACAAAACTCTCCTGATCTGTTTGCTCTGATTTCTGATTTAAAAAACCCATCAATATCTCTACTCCCCATTCATTTTCAGCTGATTTATACTCAGAATCAATTGTCAATAAGGAAATGTCCTCTTCACTTAGTCATTCTGTAAAGGCCCTCAAAACCCAAACCAAAACACAAAAAACAACAAAACTAACAACAACAACAACAAAAAGAAAAACAAACAAACAAACAAACAAACAAACACCTTTATTGTATTAGATATAATTTAGATTTTTGGCAACAGAATGTGGGAAGAATATACCCAAAAGACAGCAAATGTGTCCTAAAAAAAAAATCAAAGTTTTATTAAAGATGCTATTTCCTCAACGTTGCTCCAATTTTTTCCCTCCTCCATCTCACAGTTCCTTATTAACTTACTTGACTTTTTTTTCCCCCAAAAAAATACTAATATCTACTTGGAGCTCCCAAGATTGTTTTCTGAAGACTGAAGTAGGTAACTTAAACAACCCCTAGTCTGAACAAGGCTTGTTCAGCAGTATTTTTTTTTTCTAAAGTTCTATATTCAGCCTCCTTTCAAATGACCTAAACTGATCTAAAGTTCTATTTTGGACTTCATGTTAATACATTAACAACAATCAGAACAGTAAGTTTCCCAGGAAGCAGGAAAGGGACCTTGCAACTAGTAACACTTCTTATATCTACATATTTTTTTATAACGTAATGCAAGATTATATGCAAAAATTCAGACTTCATAAGCTTTGCATATGTGTATAAATATATTTTAGAATAAAATGGGGCAAGCATTTTGCTCTTTCAGTTTTCTCTACTTTTGTATTCCTTTACGTGCCTCTACTCTAAGATATCAAGAGAAATGTGGAATATGCTGTTAACCCTCTCTCATAACAAGACTGGCATTTCCCTGTGTCATGGTTTAACCCCAGCAGACTCACACTGCTGCTTGGTCTCTCCTTGCCAGTGAGATGGAAGAGGGAGTCGTAAGGGCAAAACCATGAAGAACTGTGGGTTTAGAGATAGGCAGTTTAATAGGTAAAGCAAAAGCTTCAATGGAAAGCAAAACAAAATAAGAAATTAAGTGTTTCCATTGGGCAGACAGTTGTTCGGCCATCTCCAGGACAGCAGGTCTCCATCAAGCGTATTGGTGGGTTAAGAACACTGTACTGCACACATGTGCTTATGCTCACTAGACAGCTCCATGTCTGACATATCAGCACTTGTAACTCTGCCTCATCTGACAGAATTGACCTAGCGTAAGCAGTTTAGCAAATAAATATTTTCTAATCTCATCTGAGGTCCAGCAGGAAGGAAAACTAATATACATCTTCCTTCCTGAGACCATAAGAAGGGGCTGAAACCAAAGAATGTCCAGTACAGCCCAAATTCTTCTCCTCATGTATGCTATAAATATATAGATATAGCATATGTCATGTGTTATATGTATTCATAACTACCCACATGTATAGACCCATATGGAGACACACCATCCATAATGCTGCTTATTCCTTTGAGAACACACACAGAATCAGTCTGGAGGAGAAAAGACAACGCAGAAAGAACCGTGCCTTGCCAATACTGCCTATGGAGACTTTCTGCTGTGCCTTTTGCAACCGGACTTGCCTATCTCGCATCGGCCTCTTTAGCCACCAGCGCGCTTGCAGCAAGTGTGGGTAGAGCCCTTCCCAAATCTTCATTCACAAAGCCCAGCCATGATACCTATATGTGTACCTGTATATGTAGATATAAATATAAATAAATAAATAAATAAATACACATACTTTCAATCCAAAACCTCACAGCTGTTTTTTATATGGCCACCTCTTTGGGGCATGGAAGATGTTGGAAATCTAACTCATCATGCAGCTGCTCTGAGTGTGATGTTTGTACTGGTAGGGGAAGGTAAACCACGAACATTGTTGATCACCTGGAGTAAAATTGCTCTGCCCCTCTTTTGGAAATGAGGCGACTATGTAAAAGAAATATGGGATTTATAGGGATCTTGTCTTTGTGTAGGTTCATTTCAAGTGAGTGTGCAGAGGGAGGGTATGAGACAACAAGTCTAAGCTGGATTGTTTGGATGGAGTGGAGGGTAAGTGCAGGAAGTAATTTGTGTTTGTTCATGTAGCAGGATACAGCAAGTCTATTACTCTCTCATTAGTCATGACTAATCAGCACCCAGAACTGAGTGTTGGCTTTTGTTTGGTTTGGTTTTTATGTATTTTCTATTTCCAAGAGTTGAAGTCTCATAGATGAACATAACCTTGTGATCTTTACCACAGACAAAATCTTGTCAGTCTCCAGTGTTTTAATCAAAACAGTAGGGACCTTTAGCAATGAGTCCCATTTAGCTACGTTTTCCATCCTAACTGCTGAGTTTCTCCTGAGGGAAAGAGCAGCTCTGTTGCCTCCCAGAACTGCCTATCACAGAGGAAGAGCTCAAGCACAACAGTGTCTGTGATTTAGAGATGCAAATATTAAAGTCGCATTTGATAATTTCTCTGGGCTTTTTTTTTCCTCTTCTTCTTTTGGCAAGGAGACTTTTTGTGCCCTTCTGAATGCTTCATATTTGTTTTCTTTTGAGACAGTGGACAGCAAGGATATTGAAAGTGTCAGGACAGTTCGATCTAGAAAAAAGAAACCAAGGGGAGATACAATAGGTGTTCAACTACATTGGAGTATAGAGATGAAAAGAATAAACTGTTCTCCTTATGCCTCATAGATAAGACACACAGCAATGAAAATAAATTATGGCAAGGTGGGTTTAGGTTAGGCACCAGGAAAACATTCAGTACTAATAAGGCACTGAAATATATCTCTGGGGGATTCTCACTATTGGTAAGCAAATACCTGTGAGGAATAACACAGATATAATTTCCTCTGCTTTCATATAAATGTGTGAACTCTCAGAGCCTTCCCAGTCCTGTTTTCATAACTCTATGGCAATGAATGCTGTATAGTCATACAAATTCATACATAGCATATTACATTCTATGGTTTATGTTCTATATCCTACATTTTGGATGTTATTGTTAAGAAAATTACCTATTTCCTACACTACCAAAATTAAGATGTGATATTTTTTTGGTTAAGCCACTAAATAGCTTAGCATAATAGCCATGTATTTATCTCCCTGCTGACATATTATAGAAATTTAAATTCTAAACCGTTATATAAATAGATATATTTTTACAAACCTGGTAAACAAATTTGAAGTTCAGAGGTTTGATGCAGTTGTCCTTTAAGTCATCTTGCATTAATTTGTGATGTGTATTATTCTATGCCATGACCAAAAATACTTTTTGTTCTATGTTTTCCTTCAAGAGTGGATGGTAGTACATACTTAAAGATCAGAGATACAAGACAAATATATTCAGTTTCCCTGGCATTCCTTCCAACCTTGAAAATTTGCTTATATGTTAATTATTTAGAGCTGGGGTCACTATATGGTTCTTCAGTTGAGATGGACCTGTCTCTTAGCAGTGTGCTTAGCTTTTCATAGACCATTTATACATTTGGCTTCTTGTGACAAGCGATTCCACTGTATCTTTGCATGTGGTACTAAAAACCTTTCTTCACTTTGTTGTCTGCTAATTTCACTGGCAATTCTATCATGGCTGTGTCTTGTGTTTATCAGAGCTACAGAATAACTTACTTGTTATCTTCATGGCTTTCAGATTATAACATTCTCACATCTCAATTTATCCACTTAACCCTACTCTATTCTATTTCTCATGTTATAGGAATTATGGAAATTTTGCCTCCTCTGTAGCTTCTCTAGTTTTTTTGTTGCTGTTTTGAACCTGGATGACTGAAGCTGTGTGAAGTACTCAAGACATGGTCTCAGAATGCATTTGTTTGGTGTGGTGTTTATGATCTCTTTGGCTTAACTTTCCTAATAATTAAATTTGTCTTTTTAACTGCTAGGGAATGTTTCGACTGTAATTTTAGAAACTGATACGAATGCTCCTTTCCAGAGTGGCAATATTTGGTTTAGGAGCTAGCAGAATGCAGGTATAAATAATAATATAAAAAAAAAATCATTCATCCAGCTTACTTTACATTTAATGACTCTGAGTTTCACTCAGTATTGTAAGAATCTTTTGTATTTCTTCAACCACTGCTCTGAGTAACTACGTAGCATGGCAAGAAGACTGAGTACAGAAATCCAAAATGTTGCAGTCCTTAGCTAATGGAGTGGAGACTAAGAAGCCAATCCTACCCAGAAAAATTCAAGCAGCTATTTGGGAGTCTTGGTCCATATTTCAGTCATATTTGAGCCAACTCTGCCCCAGGGTCAAGAGAAAAATGGTTTAGACCTACCTCTTTATCCATTCTCTTGTTCTATGCCAGATATGGCTTGAACAGGGACTCTAATCTACATACACAATTAGGGTTCACTTTTTAGGGATAAATAATGTTTTATGGATTTTTTCTTGTTGCCTTTATGTTATCCTTGCAATGAAAGAATAAGAAGATCACCAATTATGAACCTTTTAACTCTTAATTAGCCGTATTCTATTAATTTAAAAAATGGAAGACTAGATTCAATATTCATTCCATATGTCTTTGCAATTACTTTGACTGTAGTAAAGACTATTATTCTCAGAAATATGCCAAATTATTTGTACCGATGCTGTACAGATATGTAAGTATTTTAATTACAGTGCAGAAATAATGAGAAGATCATAGTAGAAGAGGCAGAGATAAGGTTTCACTTAATTTGCATTTTACCATTTCCTGACATCTGACCTTGTCTTTGTAGCATTGATATTCCTTCAATAAAAGTAGTGGTGTTTATTTGCTTGACTATAGTTTTATGAATAAACATGAGATATTTAAAGTGATATTTGTATAGCTGAGCAGACTCAAACATCACCATTTGCTTCCTTTGTAACACTTCTTAGAGTTCGAGGGGAACTGGGCATTAACACGGTGATTATCAGTAAAGTGGAAAAGAGAAAAAATCCTTATATGTTGATGAGAAAGAACTTATTCCTGGGTAATACAGAGGAATTTGAACTACACTTAATGGGCGGGGGGCAGAGAGGTAGTTTAAACAGGTTGTTGAAAAAGTGAACTGGTAAAAAACGGAGCGTCATACATCTGTTCTGAGGGCTAGAGTTAGCATAGCAATTTCAAAGAGAAAAACAAAATAAGAAAAAGGTTGTTCCATCAGTGGTTCCAAAATTTCCATCAGCCAAAGACCAGTGCCATGTGCCATGGTACGACAGAACACATGCATCCTGTAACATGAAAGATCCTTAAAGGAGCCACAACTTTAACTGGCGCCCAGTAGTACCCGGAGGCATTCTCAAAACTAAGGACAGCAGTAGCAAAAAGGAGAGAAAGACAGAACCTCAAATTAAATTAACATTATTGGGACTTGCTCTGTTTTGCTTCTTTGGTCCAAAGTTGCATAAGTCAGTATGTTAAGTCTGGTTTCTGTCTAAGGGAGTTAGGTGATAGTTTGTTGGGGAAGCGGCAATACATGTTGGTACCCCATTTATTCCTGTTTTATCAGATGAGCTTGGAATACAAGGAAGACACAAGTAATTACTTTCCATTATTTTCATTTTCTTATGCAGTTATCAAACCAAAGTACAAACTGCTCAATTTCACAACTTTTGAGCTTTCAAAGGTGTGTTTTTATCCTTTTCCCTGGAAAGCAAACT
>VWZG01009361.1:131362-138862 GCA_013396735.1 Grallaria varia | reverse complement strand
AAGCCTGTTTCATTAATATTTTAGATTTGCTGTAATATTTTAATGTAATACAGTTTGGTTTTTGCAGCTTGTTTTTTATTTTCAAATCCATGTTTTCAAAAAAATTCACCTGAATCACAATACTTTACAAGTCACAATACTTTACAAATACTCTTTAAGGAAACTAAATAGTAACCATGTGAAATTACGAAATAGTAGTATCACTAATTAAGTTAAGAAATAACAAAACAGTGATATTTACACCTAGTCTTTACAAATCTGAATTCACCCCAGGTCACACAAGAGCCCTGTGTAGACCCCAAAATACAATTCATATCTCTAGATGCACATCTCTGTTCCTTAATGATATTTACGTCTGTTTAGCATTAGGTATGGTCATAAAGTGATCAAATTCACTGGCTATTTAACATTATTCAAATGAGTAAAATTAATTGGGTTGCTAGTCTTTTTCAAATAAAAGGAACTTAAAATGAAATTTGTCATTATTCATTATTGGTTAAAGAAATATAAATATTTCTTTGAGGTTATTATTCACCATTTAAGGCCAAATTGTCAGCCCAAGGGATCACCCATGCAGATTTGCTCTTTTGTCCACAGACCAGCAGAGAAATGGGGTAATTGTGCATGGAAACTGGTAGTTGGACATACAATAATCTGACCCACACACATTTTGGTTTTTTCATTTTCTACCGGAGCATATTAATGATATATATGTATATTCAGACAACTTACTAGATGTCTGCTGGAAATAAAATATAGCAGAAAGGGAAAAGTCTAGGATATTCCTGGAGTAAGATAACTTCCTCACACAGCTGGTGAGGGAATCAAGTAAGGAAGGTGCCCCGCTGGACCTGTTGTTTGTGAGCGGAGAAGGACTAATGGGTGACGTGACAGTTGGACCCTGTCTTGGGTACCGTGAGCACGAGGTGACAGAGTTTTTGATTCTCAGAGAAGTAAGGAAGGGTGCAAGCAGAACTGCCACCTTGGGCTCCCAAAGTGTAAACTTTGGTCCATTTGGGACGCTCCTTCAGAGAGTCCCTTTGGAGGCAGTCCTGAAGGGCAAGACTCCAGCAAGGTTGGGCACTCATCAACGCGCTGTCCCCACATGCCACAAGATGAGCCTGAGGGGCAGAAGGCTGGCCTGGCTGAACAGACAGCTTTGACTACAACACAGGGCTAAAAAAAGAGAGTTTATCACTTTTGGAAGAAGGGGCAGGCAACTCAGGAGGACAGGGGTGTTGTGAGGTTATGCAGGGAGAAAATTAGAAGGGCTGAATCCCACCTAAAACTTAATCTACCTACTGCTGTAAAACACTGTAAAAAATGTTTCTATAAATACATCAGCACCAAAAGAAGACCTAAGGAGCATCTCCATCCTTTACTGGATGTGTTGTGCTAGGGGAGGGTGGGTTAGATTGTCTATTAGGAAAAGTTTCTTCACCAAAAGGGTTGTCAAGCATTGCAACAAGGTGCCCAGAAAAGTCAGTGAGTCACTATCACTGGAGATATTTAAAAGACATGTAGAGGTGACAAGGAGGGACACGGTTTAGTGGTGGACTTGACTGTGTTGGGGTAATGGTAGGATTCTATGATCTCAAAGGTCTTTTCCAACCTAAATGATTCTGTGAAAGTTCCTGAGGTTTTTCTCTGGCTTTTCTCAGTGATAGAATTGATATTAACCTTTAAGAAGCAATATGAATCAAATATTTATTGAAATTTTCCCTAAGTGCAGAAGACTAAGTGTAGATGCTGAATGATCTTCGTCCTCTTGTCTGTGTATTCTATGAATATTGTTTCAGAAGAAATGAAGCCAGCTATCTGTTCAGAATTTCAAAAATAATTGCACTTTTCAAAATATTAAATAATCCACATTTTGTAATTTCAGCATTTTTATTAGAACTCTCCTAACAAATCAATATATCCACATTTTTATTTATTTATCACCACCTAAATGGGGAAATTTTATTTCATGCATGGAGCGAAGCCTTTAATTTCTACTGTAGACAAAAGCTAGATGTATTTAATAATTTTATGTTAGTTTAATTTTATTATTATTTTTAATTTAATTTAATTTAATTTTGTTCCTCAACTGGCTGAACCTGTAAATCATCTTCGTCTATTCATAGTCACAACTGTGGAAGTTCATTTTCTGAACATATCTACCAATATGTAGACTATTCTGCGTCCAGGCTTTGTTGGTATAGTATGAAAGCACACCATGTTAAATCCTGTTCTTGCCATAACAGAGAAGCACAAAGGATCTTGATTTTTATTTGGTTGAGAAAAAACAAGTTTATGGTATTTAATGATAAAATCCATTATTTAAAAGAAATAATGAATGAATTATTTTTGAGGAAAATACATTCAGAAACTTAATGAAAAATAGAAATATACTGGAATATACCTTGAACTGACTTTTCTTCCTGCCAGTAACTCATTTTTCCTGCAAACTACACTAGTTTTATGTACTTTATTAGTTTTATACTAAATTTTTAAACCAATAAGTGCTTACAAGTAGACCATCCAGCTTTAATGATACTGTAAGGCTTCAACAGAAAAGGGTTAAACCTTCGCTTTCTAACTTATATACATAACAAATGGAAAAAAACAGGAATTTGCTGCTGGAATAACCCAGTGATAAGGATCCTGCTAGGTTTAGTTCAAGCAGTCTTTCCTCCAAAATTTGTGCAAATTAGCTCCTAAATCTAAANAGAGGTGACAAGGAGGGACACGGTTTAGTGGTGGACTTGACTGTGTTGGGGTAATGGTAGGATTCTATGATCTCAAAGGTCTTTTCCAACCTAAATGATTCTGTGAAAGTTCCTGAGGTTTTTCTCTGGCTTTTCTCAGTGATAGAATTGATATTAACCTTTAAGAAGCAATATGAATCAAATATTTATTGAAATTTTCCCTAAGTGCAGAAGACTAAGTGTAGATGCTGAATGATCTTCGTCCTCTTGTCTGTGTATTCTATGAATATTGTTTCAGAAGAAATGAAGCCAGCTATCTGTTCAGAATTTCAAAAATAATTGCACTTTTCAAAATATTAAATAATCCACATTTTGTAATTTCAGCATTTTTATTAGAACTCTCCTAACAAATCAATATATCCACATTTTTATTTATTTATCACCACCTAAATGGGGAAATTTTATTTCATGCATGGAGCGAAGCCTTTAATTTCTACTGTAGACAAAAGCTAGATGTATTTAATAATTTTATGTTAGTTTAATTTTATTATTATTTTTAATTTAATTTAATTTAATTTTGTTCCTCAACTGGCTGAACCTGTAAATCATCTTCGTCTATTCATAGTCACAACTGTGGAAGTTCATTTTCTGAACATATCTACCAATATGTAGACTATTCTGCGTCCAGGCTTTGTTGGTATAGTATGAAAGCACACCATGTTAAATCCTGTTCTTGCCATAACAGAGAAGCACAAAGGATCTTGATTTTTATTTGGTTGAGAAAAAACAAGTTTATGGTATTTAATGATAAAATCCATTATTTAAAAGAAATAATGAATGAATTATTTTTGAGGAAAATACATTCAGAAACTTAATGAAAAATAGAAATATACTGGAATATACCTTGAACTGACTTTTCTTCCTGCCAGTAACTCATTTTTCCTGCAAACTACACTAGTTTTATGTACTTTATTAGTTTTATACTAAATTTTTAAACCAATAAGTGCTTACAAGTAGACCATCCAGCTTTAATGATACTGTAAGGCTTCAACAGAAAAGGGTTAAACCTTCGCTTTCTAACTTATATACATAACAAATGGAAAAAAACAGGAATTTGCTGCTGGAATAACCCAGTGATAAGGATCCTGCTAGGTTTAGTTCAAGCAGTCTTTCCTCCAAAATTTGTGCAAATTAGCTCCTAAATCTAAAGTTGTTTGTTTGTTTTTTGGTTTTTGTTTTGTTTTGTTTTTGTGGGTTTTTGCTAGGATGTTCCCATCCTTCCTTAAATCTGTCCTTCCTGGCAATCTGCTTTCTCCACTGGCCATTTCACCTCTGGTGAGGAACACATTCATATCTCAGCAGTACAAGATGCTGGATAAAGCAGCAGTGATGCTGGCATGTAGACTTTCATTCTTTTTATTTTTAAACACATTCTTACTCATTAGAGTATATAAAGAAGTTAGGCTCAAGAGCCCTAATGAAAGAGGATAAAGGATGATTTCTCATCTTTCTCAACTACATAATTTTTAATCTATTAAAGATTTTTATTCTCATTCAAGGCACAAGGTTAAGTGCATTTAGAGAAGCTTTCATGCATGCTTTGCGACGAATATGGTAGACATCACTTTCTAATACTTAAAATTGCAAAGGCATTTATTAAAGATTTTAGGTATATCCTCTATCAAGCTCTCATATTTCACTGAGTCATTCTTGTTAAGTTCTTTCCAATTATGTAAGTTAAGGAAAACATAGGTGTGCAGTGACATTTGCACTCTGTGTTCGTTTATAACCTCTTTAATTATAACCAGTCTCTAAAGCACTTTCACATACCCTTAAATATAGCTAACCCTTTTTATTTAATTTCATTTGGCTTTTACAGTTTGGAGAATATCCAGCAAAGCACTTCACCAAATTCAATAAAGTACATTGCATAATTATTACAAAATCCAATAATGATGGTAAACTGGTCTTCCTAGAGACTGGCCGTTAAGATATCATAATTTGGGTATTGGCATAAGTATTTTTAGTGAATTACATAACAACACTAACTTAGAATTCATCCTGACTTACAATATGAAGTTTAAATACTGTGTTGTGTATGCAAATCACATCAAGGATACTATATGTTGAATGTATAAGTAAGCATATTGCAAATTTATATTACTAGTTGTCCTCTGCTACAACTGCAGAGGATGAATTCACATGTAGTTTCTCTTAAAGATTTAGCTTTACATTTACTTCAATAGCAAAAATGCCAAGGAGATGCACTGAGCTGCATTGTTATTCAAATATTTGTTCCAGGATTTATATTCATATGTGCCTATGCATAGAGGAAAAAGAAATGGTATCTTTCATCAACAGCCATTAAGTAAAATCAAGCAGTTAAAGCAATTTCACTTTCTGACATATATACCCACTTAGAATATCTATTCTATATGTCAAATCAGATATTGTAAAAGTGGATTTTAATGGGAATAATGTATCTGACTTTATTTTAAGTGTACCTATCATTCTATATTTGACAGGCAGCATCACAAGGCATTCTAACATGCAATAATTTTGGCATTCTTCTCTGTAATGACCTGTCCACCCAGAAGTGTCTCTAAACTAGAAGAATGAATCTCACTCTGAACAGGAAAATAAACTTCTCACAATGAGCTTCTTTTCAAGATGCTTCCAATGTTATTATTCCATTAATAATGCATTTTTAGTTGTCAAAACTGATCAGCATCATAGTTTTTTCCTAGATACTGTTTATTATAAATCACTTCATAACAATACATTATTTTGAGGTGAATAAGGAAAAAAACCCATTCACTGTCAACTGGAATTAACAGTTAGGAAGCTATAGTCTCTTACATGGGGAAATAGGAAAATTAGCATACAGAGGTCTGTTTTAAAATATCAGCATGTACTTGCTGACATAAAAAAATGAACAATGTGTAGCCAGGCAGAGAGATTAAAGTTACCTGAAGCATTTCCTAATTGTTCTTGTTGGCTAATTAGAAAGTAATATTTGAGCGATAACTTTTTTCCTACAGTCTCAGTCAGGGTTTGTATCACATGTAAAATAGATATTATATAGAGAACTCTCTTGAGAAATCAGAATTGTTTAAATCAAACTATACAATTATAACAACATTTTAATCTTATCCTCAGACCTTTTAAAATCTTATTATTTACCAGTTACAATAAGAATCCAACCTCCACATGAATGTTTATGTATGTTGAATAGAGGGGAGACATTCTATCAGAGAGATCCCCATTGCTAGAACAGATGGCCATTGTCTCAGTACTGTTAAACACAGTGATGTGGAACGTTTTATTTCACACAAAAAGCAAACCTAGTAAAATTAGCTCTTTTCAGTGCTTTTGACACTTTGGTGGAGAAAATCTCCTCTCACCTGGGGAGATGAGCATAAGACATCTGAATCAGTTTTGACTTGGGGAATTCTGTATGTAAAAACTGACATTTCTTTTTTCAGCTTCCCACCCAGTGGCCCAGGTCCCTAGAAAAACCTGTTAAATGCTACTGATAAAAAATGGTGATGTTCCATCCTCTTTTTGTCTCACTTGAAAAATAGCAATGCCTTCATATTAACTCATATTTATAATTTTAATTAGAGAAATTATGGTTAGCTTCTGCTCTTCAATAATGAACGCATTTGCCATTTAAATCCTAGGTTTCAAGCGATCTTCAGAAATTGGTCAAATATAATTACTAAAGATGAGAAACAGATACAAGGAGACTGTAACTAGAAATGCAACAGGTACAAGTCATCACTGAAAAACAAGCTCCAGATATTCATGTGGGCCAGCCCTGGTCCCCAATAATAAATCTTAAAGAGTTGAGGTACCTCTGAGTTAAAAATAGCACAAACACCATAAACCAGAGTTCTTACTGATAGGAATTTTCAGGATGCTTGGTTGCTAATTACCTTCACAGTTCCAAAAACAAAATTCAGAAAATCTCAAAGCATTTTCCTTGGGCTCTGCAAACTGGAGGTGACAATTCCCTAACCATAATCTTGGTAGAACAGTTTTGAGCACTGTGCTGTCATGCCTACACATACCAGTGAATGTCTTCCAGTCTCTTTGCATACTTCAGACCAAAAACACTCGGATTGCAACCATTTTTCTAAGGAATACAAATAATCCAAATGATCATTTCCTGCTAGTCATATCATGTGAATGAAACCTTTTTTAAGTAGCAATAAAGAAAATGCCAAAAATATATTCAAAAAGATACCACACACTCCCATATAAGCCTAAGTCATTACACAAGGTTTGTTCAGTCAATCCTTTAAGCAACTCCAAAACCAAACTGTGATATAATCTGGTATATCTCATTATATCTGATATAATTTGGTTATCCACTAGAGTTCTTCATTCAACTGTTTTGCCCTCCTTGTTCCATGTCCATTGTCAGAATTAGGAAGAAAGGGCTGAACTGTTGCACCTGTACCCAAACAGGCAGGAGTTTACTTAATTCGGATGGGTAAATTTATCCCCACAAACCACTAAATTCTTCTTTTTGTTGACAAATAAACAAAAAACAACAGCTAAGTGAATATTTCAACTCCATCAGCAAGTTTATTTCTGAGCTGGTCCCATAACTTCACTGAAATATAAAATAATTTACGTGTTATCTATCATCCCAGATTCATGCCAGGATCCTTAAAATGTTCACATTTTCATTGAAATACTTTTACTTGGGTGTCTTCTACCATGGACAGAATCTCTGCAAGCAGAATTGCATGTAGTTTATTTCTACACAAGTTTTCCATTTTCATTTTAAACACATTTTAAA
>VWZG01009361.1:105434-131338 GCA_013396735.1 Grallaria varia | reverse complement strand
CCAGCAGCTGAAGCCTAGTGTAATTTTTATAATATGTAACTTCACTTTCACAAGCCACACTATATCTGTACATTTTGACATGCGCTCTTGATCTAAATAACACAATTGCAAAAAATAAGATTCTTATTCTATAACACAAAATGTTTCTTATTATTTATATAACTGTATGAGAGAATCTACATAGCACCTTTATCATTGTTTTTTACTGAAGAAATATGTTAGCTTAAAATAATTCAGAAGATATTGAAAAAATATTTTATGAATGACATGAAGTGATAAGTTATTTTTACCAGTGGTTTAAAAAAAAAAAAAGTACAAAAAAATTTCATTAAAAAAAAAATTTTAAAAAGTGTGCATTCTGCACCCTTGAAAAAGATCATAATTTTCATCTTAAAATTATTCATGATTTGAAAATGTTGCCTGCTTTTGACTAAATGGGATATTGAAGAAAAAGTCTTTACAACTCTAAGTTCTTTCAAAATCGTCCAAGAAATATCTGTGAAACTGCATATACTACTAACAAAACACACACCTCAAAAAATATTTTCCTTCCTGCTGTCTCCTTAAAGATATTCAGGCCAACTTTGTCAGTCTAAGACTCTTGCACCGTGCATCCTAACCTGCATGCTTAACATCCGTCTGTGATATTTAAAGTTTAACAATCATTTTTCTCATATACTTTTTCTAACTCAGAAAAGAGGGTTCAAGTTTGAAAGAGTGCTTTGATTTGTACAAGAACACAGTAGCCTGTTGCATGCCATTCCGATCTGAGGGCTGTCACTTCTTCCAGGCATCAAGAGACTTCTGAAGAACCAGAAACCTGTCAAGTAGTACTGTCTGTCAAAAAGCAAAAAGGAAATACGCATTTTGATCTGGAAATTCATCTCAGACCAGGTACATAGGCTTGCTGATGACAATTGCTTCTCCACGAGTCTATAATGTTTTTCTTGTATGGTTACATGAACCTTGTACCTGTATCAATCAAAGTGTACTCAAGTATATGACAAGATGCTGAACAAGCCTGAAGTCCCAGCTGGTTTTCAAGTTAAATAGAATGTGAAGGAGGGAAGATTTTCTGACCAGAAAATAATTGTTTTATTGTAAGAAATGGTACTACCACAGAAGGCAGAAAGAAGGTTAAAAAAAAAAAAAGTCCAATCAGAACCTCCTTTCCACAGGCTTTGCAATAAAAACATTAAAAAACAAACAAACAAAAAAAAAACACCCAAAAAAACCCCGAAACAACCCATCAAATAATTTAAGACATTATAACCATGACAAATTAATGACAACTATATAATTAAGCTACAAGTCTAGGGTTATACCACAGCTAGCACTGGAAGTGAACTATGGCAGTACAAAACAATGTTGCTGCCTTAGGGATATGACGGGCTAAGAAGCTGGCCTAAGAACATTTGACAAAAGAATTCTTTGTCTACTCAGGACAAAGTTTTTGTGACAATTAATATTACTGTCAACAAATTAACTGAGTCGTTTGAAGACATGATATAGATGTCACACCGCAAGAGCAACAAAACTAGTCATAGGTTTGTCTGTACTGGAGCTTTAGTCAGTTATGGATGTCCTTTGAGAAAATCCATACTTGTAGAGGACACTGAAGAGTTGTCGTCTTCAACTGGTAAAAGAGCAACCTTCCAATAGCAGTTAACAGCATGTATCTTAACCCAGCAACTTGCAAACATCTTACCAAGGAATTAGAATAACTAATGACTGATATAATTTTTCTCTGATTGATAACTGCATCACAAATTACTATCTAGTATTTACTGAATGTATCAATGTATTCTAAAATGGTGTCTGTTTCAATATGCAATGTTTCATTGCAGAAAATAAATTATTTTTGAAAATTATTCTACATTAAAATTTTTTCCATGTGACAGATTCCTTTTAAAAATTTTTAGATGCTGTATTTTCAGATCCTTTTCAAAGACTTAAAATGCTTGAGGCAACAAGTAGTTATTAATCAATATGTACAAACCACTTAGTGGATATGCAATACAAACATTATTAGTAGGAGTAGATATTCCAGATGTATATTTTTGGTTCAAAGAAGCAAAGCTTCAGTAAATTCTGTGATGAGAAATATTTGTGCTATGTATGTACACACACAAAAAAAAAAAAAAATAAAAGCTGTTGAGACCCTTAGATTTGACATATGGGAGGAGGGGCTTCATCCAGACTTCCAAAACTAGAAAAACTTTATTTCCCCCGCAGGGACTTCCCAGCTGATCCCTGACCAATGCAGCTGGTTAAGCACGTTTCTCCATGAGTGATTATTTCTTCTCTGTCTGCATTCCTCACCTCACAGGAAGTCAGACAGGTGCGTGGCTTCACAACCGTTGGTTCATGGGACTGGTACCAAAGTACTGCAGTGCCTCTTCCTCAGACCTCCTCATTGCTTAAGAAGAACTACCACAGAAGTGGTAATAGCACTAAAAGTGTGTGCAGGCCATGTCTTTGAATCAGTCCTGTTGCCTTTCTTTACCCAGAGTGTTTCTATAGAATAGATGCTGCTGCTGTTTGTTGCCATCCTGCTTCCCTGTCACTAATGTTAACAGTGATAATCCTCTCTTGCATCAATTTCTTTACCTGTTGGCCCAAGCAGCACTCTATCCACTGAAAAAAAACAAAAACAAAAACAAAAACAAACCCCCCCCCCAAAAAAAACCCCCCAAAAAGGTTATACAGAACTTAACAAGCTACTTTCCAGAAATTATTTTAAAGGCACTTTTCTTGTGAAACTGAAATGTATTTCTGAATAGAGAAGCTGCTGAATAATTCTTAAAAGTTTTGGTTCAAGGACTCTCTGTTGGTGTTTTTATCTGTACTAACTTCTGATGTTAATCTTTTTCGACATGAACTTTTTTCTTTTTCTCTTTCCCCCCCCCCTTTCTTTTTGCCATCTCAGTCATACAGCTTTTGCAACACCAAGAGGAAAGGCACAATGCAACACAAGCATGTCTTGGCGCTGGTGTTTGCCTAAGGTCAGCAACAGAGGTCTCACACCCAGAAGCAGTTAGCATGAGGATGTCAAATACCAGCCAAGAAAATGTACTACTTTGGAGGTGGGTTTTGGTCAAATTAAAAATTGCTTGACTGTTGTAGCAACCCAGCTCCACAGAAAGTACTGAAATGCAGAAATAAGGACACATTAAGGGCATAATTTACACTGAGCTAAAATCCAGTATGGCAATTGTAAACGCTCTTGTAGTCTGCTCATATATGTTAGTTAGAGCATAGTGTTAATAACACTAAGATCATTGGTTCAATCCCGGTATGGGCAATTCACTTAAGTGTTGGACTCAATGATCCTTGTGAGTCCCTTCCAACTCAGAATATTCTGTGGTTCTGATAACATCCGATGTATTCATACTGTGCTCATTTATAACATTCATATTACACAACTTGAGCTTTGCCTTCTTTATCAGATATATTGCACTGCTTTCCATCAGTGGCTGTATATTATTTTTCAAATAACATAGACACCCACACCCATACTATTACTGCATCTGAGCTTACCATAACTTCTGACTGTTCAACTGCCAAAAAGATCCATATTTATATTACACATAAGACAAGGATCTTTTTGATAACCAGCAAGGGCTGCCCAGTCCTACCTGCATGTAGGTAAGATACAGGCATCATTAAAACTAGCAGCTGTTCAGATGCAATGTCAAGACAGTAACTTAGGGCGTTGCAACCTTCTCAGTTATCACATTACTCCGATTTTTTCTTCCCTGTACGTGCTCGCTAATTCTGTAGTCAAAACACTCAATTCTCATTTTCCCTGTTTTCTCCCTGCCAACTGCAGACTTCTGCATTGCCTGGAGTAGTCAGGCAGGTGTACTCAGGGAGGACACATAACCACTAAGTTGTTCACTAAAATTCCAATGCCCCAATTTTACACTCTCAAAGATTTCACTCTCATTTTTCTAATGGCAACGTGGTGCCAGGAATTCTGATTGTCTTTTGTAACCCAGGTTTTCCCATGCAATGAGAGAAAGCACCAGAGAGATCCAGTGTAGGTTCAAGTGAAGATTTGCAGATAGAGACTTGCAGTGTTTCTTTGAAGTAGAGATTCCAGAGAAATAAAAACACTCCTCAGAAACCCTCCAAGATGTAAACAGAGACAGAGAAACAGATCTTGAGAGCTCCACCAAGGAAAAAATCTTCACTGGACAGTATTTCAAGCTACCAGGTAGAGTATTACATAGAATAGAAAATGCCTAATCCTGGTCACCTTCTACAGACCCAAGCTTTGTTTTAGCAACTGATCAACCTGTCCCCATAGGTAATTCCTCAAAGATAATGGAGTTAAATCTTAAAATAAACAAAAATTCTAGATTATTTGTCCATTTCTGAAGTAGACATTAATGAAACAACCTCCGTATAACTGACAGATAACTGGGATTTTCCCTGAACAACAAAACTGTGACCAGAATTCCAGAAAACTCAAATGCGAATGATTGTGAGGCATTTTAAGTAGGGAGAACAGGTACATTACTCTTCAATGGTAGCAGTTCCAAAAATGCAGTATCTTCATTAGAAACACTATGTCATACAGGGATAAGGTAAAATAGACACATTTTTCTGCTGTTCAGTAAAGGTTGCAAGCAGATTAATTCTTCTGCTCTCCTCTAAAGCCTTTTCTTTCTCACTGTCTGACTCCAGCAATTTAAGTGACATACCGCTAATGCAAAAAGCTTACCTTAAATGCCCCCTGCCCTTTCCTTACTCTCTACCACAGTTGTACTATGCCTGGGTAAACAGTCTGAAGAGAGTCTCCTGTAACCACTAGTCTCAGGATCAACCCGAGATTCCAGTCAGCGTGGTAAAAAAGATAAAAGCTCTCAACCATGGCCTTGCAAGGCAGATGCATCTGAAGAGCCTTGCAGGGCAACCTGAATTGTGGGGAGTTTAAATGAATGACGAAGTTGCTCTTTGTCATGTCAGAAAGCCTCAAAGGCTGATGAAATCCCACCAACATCTCTTTGCTCCCCCCAGTAAAGGCCATGCAAGAGCACACTTAGAAATGCTGGCCATTAGATGATCCAGAAAATACTACCATGCCTCTGCTTCCAGGTGGAGAAATGCCACTTAAAGAACTCAGAGTTTACTCAGCCAGTGGAATTTGCACAGTTTCTGTTGTGTGAACAGGACAATATGCCAAAGCAGACTGCAGACAAGAGGGGTTCCTTCAGAAAATGAGTGTCTGGAATAAAAAAGTAGCACAAGCTCCTTCAGGTTTGTTTTCCATTTAGGTCCTTGAAGTGATGACCAGGCCCTCCTCACAAGGGTCCCCTCACTAAAGGCCTGCTGAGGGAGCTCACGCTATTATGGCCACAATCAGACAGGGCAGGTGTGGCAGAAAGCACTGCATTTGCACGACCACCTGCCAAAAACCTCAGTGCTTCATGAGATGAGGAGGAACGATGAGAAGGAAGAAGCTTTTGGGAGGCAGAGTTGAGGACATAAAGGAGCAATAGTGATTACAATCGTATTTAAAAATGGAGCTTGCAGTGCTTAACACAAACGATCAGCTTTAGAGGCAATGATCACTCTAATTTTTTTTCCCCCCCAATATCTGGGCTAGGCATAATTCCTAAATTTTATGTGTCTGTTGTTCTCAATTCTGTGACAGCACTTCAAGGCTTCAATGACACATTGACTCACATTTAAAATATTTTTATGCAGCATCCTTGGCTTTAATCCTCACTCTAGGACCAAACCTGCAAACACTGAGTGAATTCATTGCACTGAAATCATGAGAGATGAGATACTGAACAGGGACTGCTGCAGAGAGGCTCACTGTAAGATTTGTCCTGCCTGATCTCAATATGCTGCAATTGGTGCATATGTGAGGTGCCTGAGACAAAGGAGTTCTACAAGGGTGCTGAAAGTACGAGCAATGTGTGAATAATAAAGGGCATGTTTAGTTACTGCTGCGTAGCGGTTACACAGAGTCAAGGTCTCTTCTGCTTCTCATACTACACCACCAGTGAGGAGACCAGGGTGCATAACCAGTTGGGAGAGGACACAGCTGGGACAGCTGACCCCAACTGTCCAAAGCGATACCCCATACCATATGGCATCATCCTCAGCACGTAAAGCTGTGGAAAGATGAAAGAAGGGGGCATGATGACCTTTGTCTTCCCAAGTCACCGTGACATGGGACAGGGTCTGCTTTCCCGGAGATGGCTGAACACCTGCCACACCTTACCACTTCCATGGGAAGTGGTAAACAAATTCCTTGTTTTGCTTTGCTTGTGTGCATGACTTTTGCTTTACCTGTTAAACTGTCTATCTCAACACACAAGCTTTCTCATGTACTGTTTCAGTTCTTCCGTCCTCACACTGTGGGGGGAGAGAGCGAGCAGCTGTGTGCTGCTTATTTGCTGGCTGGGATTAAACCATGACACCAATACATTCTGTAGCATGAAAACAAATGTTCTGTAGTAGTCTAAGTATATTCTATCAGCATTATTACCTTATCAACCCAACTTGTAATCTCACAAAAATATCAAATTAGTTTGACAAGATCTATTTTCCGTAAAACCACATTGATTGGCATTAATTATATTTTCCTCCTTTCGTTATTAATCGAGTCATCCCATTGTTTTCCTCAGGACTGATGTCAGGTTAACATGACTGTATTTACCCCATTTTTCTTGTTTACCCTTTCCCACCCTTGTTCATTTTCTTATAGTCTCCTAGGAGTTCCATATTGTTCAAATAATTATTAAAAGATTCATTCTGTATTTGATCTGAAAGAGGCCTTCTTCACAGCTAAGTATTCCTTTCTCTCTGCAACCTTGAAATTCCTTTACCAGTCCTCTGTTTTGCTTTGCATCTGTTTTTCCTTGCTTTTCTTATGTATTTGTTGCAATTAAATTCACCTTTCTTTCAAATGTTATACATGTTTTTATTATTTTTCTTGCTCCTGCCATCTTCATTTTACTGTTGTTTTCATAACCTCTGGTTCCTTCTTTCCTCCGTTCTAACACCGACATTTCAGAGCCTAGTGAAATGTTATCAGGAGGTTCCATATGATTATTTAGTTTTTGTGATTCAATCCTTTCAAAGTATATCCTTCCTAACTATTTTCAACTTTAAAAACTTGATCATTTGGCTAAGACCCTAATTCAATAAAATATTGAAGAATTGATTAGGAAAACCTAACTTTTTGGAGCCTAATACCCACAGCAGATTTTGAACTCAGAATTAGTCCTGCATTTTTCCACTACTGTGTCTGTGGCGGGCTAGGGCTTGGCAAAGACAGAAGCCCATGTTAAGTAGAAAGCTAGTTGAAGCTAAATGATAATCAATCTTATGAGTGCACATTTGATTGAAGTGAGTAACCTTTCTTCTTTTTTGTTTTTCATATTTTTCCCTAGAGATGACCAGTATTTGCAATAACTTTTTACATAACATCTTCTCAGCAAGGGATCTTGCCCAGAGAAAAGGAAAAAATTAGTCTAGATGTCTTTAAACTTCAGTCTCTCAGTCAGCACTCTAATCTCAGTTTTCCATATAATTTTTAATTACATCGTCTTACATCAAACAGTTCTCAGAGCAGAACTAATAAACAAAATGGTGAATTCCAGGAGCAGAGACCAAAACATTGTCCATATTCTGGTCATACTGTTGGAGTCATGCCTCTGCTAACCTGCAGGCTTCTGATTCCATAGATTTTGCATTCGTTTCCATTTTTTCTACAGGAAAGGTGAATACTCCAGTTTGGACTAAACTATAATCAATGTGTTAGGGGTTTTCTTCAGACTAAAAGAGTGAAGCCCTTTCTAAATTATGTAAAACACAATAAAAGTCTCATATTTCATTGCTGATTTATACAGCTGGTAGGTGTTCAATGATGTATAAAAAGAGACACAGATTTTGAAACTGCCTTTCTTTTTTTTTTTTTTTTGAATACCCTAATGTTGTTAGTTTACTTTTAATTTCCAGATTATCCTCTATAATTTCAATTATGTTTGAGATGATTAAGGTGTTGCCTGCTTAATTTCTAGAAGTAAGTTCCTCAGGGTAAATGTAACCCTATTACACAACACAGAAGTGGAGGCTCAGGGAAGCTTTTGGATTGGAATGAAAAGTACTTTATGAATAGAGGTTCTTATTGAGCTAGGCAATCATGTAACTCATGTAGGATTTTTGGCCTGCAATTTTTGGATTTTGACACTCAAAGCCTTTGTATATTCCTGGCTCTTTGCCTTTATTTTGAGATCTGGCATGAGGTATAAGAAACAAGGTGTTTCCTACAGCAGGTGCTTTGTGATACTGGTAAGAATGCTGGATTTTTTACAAAGTCCCTGTGGCTACCGCTGGCTCTCATAACATCTAGTCCATAACTAGGATCTGGGAAATGATCTAGCTGGAGCTCAGTACCTCTAAGTTTGGTGTTTTGGTATGGGGAAACAGTCTGAGGAAGGATTAGAACTAATATTTTCTTTTTCATAAAAGACAGTTTACTGGTCTCATTGTAAAAGGCAGGAAATCTGAGAGTCGTGTTTCAACTTGATATCAACTTCTCAGGGGCTGGGAATGCTTTTACTTCAATTGCATGAGATCAGAACACTGTCAATACTGGTTTTGGTGGTAGGTTATCTGTCATTCATGCAAACGTGACGGTTTCACTCCAAACTATTCCAGGTACAGTCAGATACTCCCTTGAAACATCTGTTAAATCAGACTGTAGTAGAGTATTTAATCAGCTATATATCACACGTGGAGCACATTGCATCTGAACCTCTAAAATAAGCTTTACATTTCAGATGAAATTTGAGAGTTTTATTTAGATTTATAAAATCCTATTTAATAAGTGACTTGTTACCTAATAAATTTCCTTATACTCTGCCTCAGCAGGTGAGTTCAGCTTAGGTGCTTAACCAGACAGTCTGTATCAACCCTTACTCTGGGGTTCAAGGTAAAAGATTTTTAGGGCCTTTGAATTCTGATGCATATTCAGTAGTACAGAGAGTAAGGATTCAGATCTTCTAGACATATTGCAAAACCTATGTATTTACTGAGGCCTTCTCAGAGGTAAAGTATGTGAAGTGTTAGGAGAGGAGTATAAAACTACTATTGTTTACATACTGTCATTGTAGATTGCTTGTTTGTAAGTACATGTTAATTTCTTTTAATTGCATCCATACTTCATAATAGATACACACTATAAAATGACTAAGTAGGGTCTTTCACCAAATTTACATTGTTAAAGACACAAACTTACCCAAAGGAACGGGTGGCCACATAGACTGGGACCAGTGTATTTAAGTCCAATATGAGAGATGAATAGCACATTTTAGCCTTCTCCAACTAAGGACTTGAATAGCATTTGCGGTCTTTCTACCCACCAAAGAATTTTCAACCACTCAGTTTGTACACGCATACATCCACGACTTCTGACCAGGAACTTCTCATCCAGCTTAATAAGCTATGCAAAGTCTTCTTGTTTAGCCCCTAGGAAGCTTTTGACCACTTGTCTAGCCTTTCAAGAACCGTTTGTGAATTATATGGATGTCATTTTCAAATTGCTGTTCTAAGAATACCATTCTCCTGCAGAAATTAAAAAAAATCACGTCTGCTCAGAATTCTAAATTCCAAGGAAAAAACCTCAACTTCCCAAACTGTAAATAAATAGATAAATATAATCATGTTCTTAACAGAACAAAAAGTATAGAGCATGTATGATTTGATGGGGCTTTTTTTCATAATAAGGAATTGCCACCACTTGTAGGTCTATATTTATGAGATTTTATAATAATTGCATGCATGCTTTTAACTAAATAGAAACTGATATACTATATTTTCAGATTGTTTGAAAGAAAAAAGGTTTTTTTTTAAAGTTAGACATCACAAAAAAACTTTATTTCATCAATCTTAAAAATTTTTTTTTTTAAGTTAAAGTTGCCACATACATGCTTTTTTCTTTTAATTTTACAAAAGGAATTTTAAATATATACGTATATATATATACATGCATATATACATCTTCTCTGCTAACATAACAAAGTAAAAAGGTAGGGGGTGACTTCATAGCACAACGATATGTAACAGCTGCCTTTCTTTCTCTCAGAAAAGATATAAAGGATTGTTTTTCCTTTTACAGTGATCCCTTAAGTCATGGCAACCTTCTCCAGTTGCCATTAATTCGACACCCTGACAACTTAAAGACAATGGCAGCACATCAGATCTAAAAGGAATTGTGTCTAATTTTCTCTGCTAATGCATTGTATCTGCAGAACTGATATTAAAGGTAATTCTGCACATCATGTCTTGAAACCAGATACCAGGAGGGAATGATGAACAAATTGAAACCTCTTGTGGGAAAGAATTTGACCAAATCCTAGCATTCCATAGCCCATTCACATGAAATTGATAAGACTATTGTAAATCACTCCAGTGACTTTGAAGAGATGAAAGATATAGACCTGCAATAGTAAATAAGCAATCGGAAAGGAGACATTTCTATGGGAAAAAGCAAAATTAATGTTTGTGTTGTTCAGGGAAGACTGCAAATAACAAAATTGGTTTTTAAAATAAATATAGGCTAATAGTTTTCACAGCCCTTTCTTCTTCTTTAGCTTTATTTTAAACACTGCAATTTCTACAAACACTAATTGCAAAGAAGGATGAAAGTCTTACTCTTTGTCCAGCCACATGTAATGTTTTTCCAATTAGAAATTTTTGTTTTGTTTTGGGTGTTTTGTTGTTTGTTTGTTTTGTATACAGAACACTGAAAAGTACTTACAGCATCAATCTTGTCTCAGAACTGAAATATCAGATGAGGCTGCCTGAAACAAATATCACTGCGATGGTCATCCCTGCTTTGCCTTCGTTTAAGCTCTTCACAGCTTTTCAGTATAACTATGACCAGAACCTGTTAATTGTCTCATGGGTCTGATCCAGAAGCTAAGAGAGAGCAGAACAGGTTTGAGGTACTCCCTATACCAGGAGCAAGGTAGTTGACAAATCATTTGATCATTAAGCTATAGGAAAGTGGAGAAGGGGGTTAAACAATGGCATTGCTATTCATCCTAAACCCTGCACCAGCATATTACAAGCCTTTAGAATTAGATTTTGTTGGCTCTAGGTTCAGAATCCACCACTAATACAAAGGATGACTTTATATCTTCAAGGATTTCAGTTTATGTACCTGGGGCGGTTTGTTTTCATTTTATTTTGGGTGGAGAAGAGAGGAAATAAACAAGATGTTAGGAAGGTAATACTGGCATTCTGCATACTTAAAATACCTTCAGTGCTCTAGATAAAAGACTTCTTTGAGTTTTCCATAAAGTAATATAAAACTTTAACTTAAAACAACTAGTTTCTTAAAATACAGATTTGCTGTGTTTAAAATGTAAACTAATGGTATGCAAACTTCTAGTGTGGTTCAATTGGTGTACACAGAAGGATATCTATTTAACATCCAGAAAAGAAAAAAAGTGGTAAACACAGCCAGGTACCTGTAGCAATCACTTTTATTTTCTGAAGTGAGAGAACTAAGTCTTTATTTAGTAAGAAAGTTTTTTAAAATGTGTCACTTTTTTTTTTTGTGTGTGTGTCATAATTCTAAGTATTTGCTATACACAAGTGAAGCCACATCTTGTAATTTAGCACCATAATTAACATGTTGTGAAGCACATTACTGAAAAAAAAAACCCACAAAATTACTTGTAACCTAATGATGACATTTATTCGTGTCATGCTTATGGTAATACATATTTTTCTATAGAGAAAAAAGGGTTATTTCTAATTGAAGCTAGTAAAATAAATCTCTCAGTTAGTTTCTCATATTAACATTGGAAATGGTAAAGGTCAGTTTGCTTAGATGTTTCCATGGGTTTCTTAGATATCAGTTCTTCCTTTGTTGCATGTTTTCATAGACAATCACTTTAAGCAGTGGTTTTCAGTAATATTTCTCAAAATTCCTCATGTGATTTCCCATGAAAAGAGAGGATCTAATTGGACTTATAATCCTTAGCTAATCAAGCAACACATTGCATATACTGTTTTAGGTAGAAACTGAGAAGTCCTTTCCACTGCCCTATTATAACAAGACAAGTTTGGATGTAACTTGAAGCAGTAGAAAAATAACATGATAAAGTCCCAAAACTGTATAGATGTTACACGAAAACAATACTCTCCTTTCTTTAAACTGCAGCCAGTGCCTAGCCTTTGATGAAGCTCTGGAATAATGGAGTGCCATGGGCTATTTTCTTCTGGTTTCTATAGTTCAATACAGGGCTTGTCTCTTCTGTTTGTTTTCAGCTAATTGCCTGAAGAACTAATAAGTTAGTGATGATGTATGCTGAGCACCAGTGACCCCTTGCCAAAAGAAATATTATGTCGCACCAAAGTTTAAGGAGTTAGGTTTTTATCAGCCAAATATCTTTTCCCTAAAAGGCTCTAATTTCCACTGTGTAGGTTGTAAGTGGCATCCATGATTGCATTGGTTCTTTTAAATGGCTAAGACAGAAATAATACTTGAGGGGAAAAGCCACTGCAGAGGCCAAACATTAACCTACATGTGTGCTCGCTCTTAATTACTGAAAGCTTTGGTATTTGTTATTCAGCATGCCTCAAAGAAAAAAGCACTTAAGAAATGATCAATTTAAAAGAACATACAACTTAAATTAGATGTTTACTCATTTTTTTCTCTTTACATATAATTTTAATGACCTTATTTAAAATGTTCCTTACTTATTTTCTTTTTCATAGAGCAAAGATAGCCAGGGAAAACAAAGATATTAGCAGCTACTATCAATTATGTCGAAAGTTAACATATAGAGGCAATTTACAGAATGTTGTCTAGGTAGAAAACTTATGACATAGATAGACACATTAAGTGATTTTACATAGATTGCAAGTTAAAATTAATTTTCTCTTTTAAAAAGTAAGACATTGCTCTTGCAAAGCTGAGTTGTATCAGAAGCAAAAATCTTCTAAGGAAGGTTTCTGCTATTCTTCAATTTTTCCTCTATCTTAATTGAAGCAGCACCATCTTTTTAAGACACTTAATAGCTGGACTCCTATGGAAAAACTGGGGGGAAAAATCAAAAGAGTATCATAGAAATTACAGGAAAACCAAATTATTTCTTTCCTGTGGAATCACCATCCTGCCTTACCTAAACAGTTTCTCATATTACAGGGCAGATCCTACAGTGATCTGAACTTTGTAACACTATTGGGGTTGTAAAGTTCCTAACCTAGTTATGGCGCTGCTCACTGGAGCAGAGATCCCTCAGCTCAGCGGAAATGCCTGCCATGGGAGTCCTGAAAGTCAGCCTACTGACAAGCAGCTCCTTTCCCTGGTCAACTGGAGACACTGAAAGTAGGCTGTGCCTTGACCTCAGGGTGCAGCTAAGGAGTCCTTGCTGAGTTGATCTAAGAGCTCTCACCATTTTTTCTCCTCTGCTCACCTGCACGCTCACTGCTGCCCCACCCTTCGCACTATGATGTTTGAGCAACTACTGAGCTCATTGATCTCACCACCTGAGGGAAACCTAAATCCCCAAGAAAGGAAAAAAATGTATTTTCTGTATAAGAGAGCTGAACCTGCAGCTCGCCAGAAGCACAGGCCTTGAAAATGGAAGGAGAAGTAATTTTTAAGTTTAAAAATGCTGTGAAGCTGCACCCACACAAATCTGCATTACTTTGGTTCTACCTCCTACAGTCCCTGACTGACCGTTCCTGGAACCTTTCTCACACTAGTCCTGGTTTGGTCAGGTGGTGCCCTGTCTTAGAGAGCTGATCTCTGTAAAATCTCAGAAAAAGATTTCTCATTAATATTTGTTCCACGGAGCAGGAGGAACAGGACGTGATCCCACTTCTTTCCTGTGCCCAAAAGGATATGATCTTCCAGTTTCCAATGCTCAGGTGAATGCACAGACGCTGGAAGGCTGCAAAGCATGACAACATGGGGAGCTCACATCCCTGATCCAGTAACTGTCTTGCATAGACAATGAAACATGCACTGCATCAGAGACTGGAAGCCAAGTCTAAAATTATTTTGCCTCCGAATTGTGATCTTGCTATTTTGGATCCCCTTAACAATCTGTTGTTCCTCACCACATGGAATGCAGCAGAAAGAATCAAACCCATGGCTTCTGCACATAAATCATAGGTTTTGGTGTAGATGGTCCTCAAGAGAAGGAAGAAAATGAAACGCAGGTGTCCTACATCCTGCATGGACGCTCTGATCACAGAGCTGTTGGAGAGCTGGCACCGATTGCTATTTGCTGCATTTGTGCCTCACTGCAGTGGGCCAAATTATTACATGTTCTAGAAAAACACCTACCATTCAGGGTGAGGTACGTGGAAATACGAGCCTGAAAGCTCTCCAATACTACCTGAGTGCCTACCTTGCTGGGGATTCCCAGAGAAGAGGCAGCTCTTTTGGGGCCCAGGGATAAGCAGTTTGATGTGAAGGCAGCTGAACTCATAAGAAAAAAACAAACCTATGGATTTTGAATGGCTCTGGGGTCAGATGGTAACTGAGAAGGAATGCTGAGACTCGATACGTTGGATTTAAGCAAGAAGCTTTGTAAGTCTTTTGTCTTTTACAGCATAGTTAGATGCTGCAATGTCAGGAGAGAGGTTCAAGGAAAAGAATAAACTAAACATGTAAATTCTAGGTGAGATGCTAGCAAAACAAAAACCAAAAGAGCAATATTTTATTTAAATTTGTTACTGTATCAGATAGTATCTAGAGTTCTTATCTAATTTTAAATTAGAAAACTTCTGGGATTTATGAATTAATATCAGGAAATTGGTTGAAACTAATGAAAAGTAATGAATAATGTATAATGAAACAAATGAGTGGCCATGACATGATAGTAACAAAGGCAAATTTGTGCACATCACAATTCTCTGCTTTGCAGGGAAAAAATAGAACCATATTAACTTGCACTTTCAAAACAGCTAATGTTTCTTATATACAATATTTAAGCAGTCATGAGGTGAGAGCTCAGGTCCTGCTTTCGGTTGGAAAATAGCTAAAAGTCAGAATTTAAGTGTAACAACATTTTTTGGCAGAGAATAATACATTAATAGCTAGGTATCTCACAGTTCCTTAACTAACAGTATTTAACATCAGTGGGAAAAGCAAGCACAATAACTGGGTTTTTTCCTTTGTCTCAGCATTTTTAATCTCCCTATATTCTGTGATCACTCTACTTCACACACACACACACACACTTATATATACACATACAATTTTCAGTAGACAGGGTTAAGAAATGATGTGCCAACATTTGCAAATGCCAGTGCTCTTTATATTGGTCAAAATTAGAGAAGACTTTGAGAAGCTTCAGAGGGACTTATTGAAGCAAGTTGAGTCGGCAGTTTGATGGTAGTTAAGAGCCAGTGTCTTCCTAATGAAAAGAAATATACTCTGGAGAGACTAATGTAAAGTCAATGAGATTGATGCATGTGCTTAACTTAAGTGTGTATTTGACTGCCGTGCTGAATAAGGATGGCATTACATTCTTAAAGTTAATTCACTGCTATACTCATTGAATATTGAAATCTTAATGATTCTTAACTATAAAAACTATTTAGAGTAACACTGTATTTTTTATTTCCTTTTTGAGGATACTATTTAATAATAATAAAAAAGAATCTAATTAGTATTTTATTGTGCAACCAGAGAACCACTGTTAAACAAGAAATTACTACAAAAAATTATGACTTAGAATTTTATCACCTATTAGTTGCACTGGGAGAGTTCAAGGAATCCCCCCAAAACACCAGAAAAAAAATAAAATCTACCAAAAACGACCAGTCTTCTAGAGAACACAGTACATGCATTTAGTTTTTTGACACATTATTCCCTCTTGCTTTGCCCAGTATAGCATTTATTTTTTCCATTATTTTATGATAGTGTTAAATATGTATTATTCCATGCTTGAGAACAAGTTGGCAATATAATATGCAAGCATGAAAGAAATAAAAATATATATTGCATGCATGAGTCTTGACGATTTGAAACATTGTTTTGTGTAATGTGATTTAACCCCTTTTCTGATTGAGATCATGTTTGCTATTCCCTTTGTTTAAAATATGTCTAAGAATTCTATTTCTACTGCAAAAATAAATGATGAATTATTTATATGTACCAATTATTTATTATCATTTATGCAAAGCTTGTCATATTATGCATGCATAAGGGGATTAAATCACTGTTAACCCATAATGCCTTTAGGGGCATTATACGATAGGCAAAAGGTTGCTTATGTTTACTGTTGTAGATAAACATATACATTAAGAACATACATATTGTTTATACAATTTGCCAAGTTGAATATCAGTACTGTTAGGAAAATAAAGTGTTTATTGAGCAATTTGCTTTTTAAATAATGATCAACTAATCTATTTAATACAGTATAGTTACTTTCTCTAGGTTGAAAATATGAGCTTTTTTCAACTAATGATACTCAAATTGAATTTAGTTCAAACTTGAATGGTGGAAGTAGTACAAGAATGCACTCAAATTTTTTATTTTCTTTCTTTTTGCTTCCTGAGGCAGTCCCTTTATCAGCTAGTGAAGCATCATTATACTTTACCATTAAAATAAGTAGGCACAATCTATAAAATGTCAAAAGAATATGAATTTATATTATTTCCAATAATCAATATGAAATATGAGGCAAATCCTTAAACAGGTGGAAAGAGTAGGTGCTGGTTTTTTAATGGGGTACAAAATGGAAGCACAGTTTTGCAGGGTATGGGTCAAAATTATGTTGAGTAGTACAGTTATAAAGCCCTCCTTATGTTTTGACATCACACTGTAAAAAGAATAATTTTTTTTTTACATTTTCCATAGAAAAATACTTTTCCCAACTTTCATAAACAAACAAATGCACTTAATTCTTAAAGCGATAAAGGCATCTTGTGCATATTTGAGCACATTTCGTATAATGGCAGGGTAAGAGATTACTTCAGCAAGAGTCAAATGACAACAATTTAGTGCAGTCACTCTGCTGAGTTGCAAGATCTTGTTACAATATAGTTCAGGTCACAGTCTAAACACAGTTAAAGGTCTCAGCCAAGTTCCTGAAGAATGTGAGTTCACGTAACAAAATCTGCCCCTCGAAAGCGCGCATGCAAGTCACTGATCAAGGCATTCTTATTCTCATCTTTTCTTCTTCGTCTTCAGCAAGCAACTTGTTGGTTTCTTGACCTATCCCAGTTTTACTCCCACAGCTCCTTAATTTGTTTCTGTTCACTCCAAAGCCTACCAGACCTGAGTATCTGTTGTTTTAGCTGTTGTAGCACTTTAAAGCCTTTCCTAAGGAGCCAGCACAAACACACAGGGGCATCTTGGAACTGAAGGCTGAGAAATTGAAAATAAGGAGTTATGTGGCAACAGAGCTGAGGCCAGGTGGTTAATTGATCTTGACCAACTCAACTGAAAGAAAATGGGTAACTGTTATTGTATGTAGATTAGGAAAAGGTCAGGTCAAATAAACAACATCTTTTCCTAATTTAGGCAGACTGCAATGAAATCAAAGGTTGCCATTGTCTTCAGCAGAGTTCCTAACTGAACATTGCAGCCTTGATTCATCAAAACCTTTGTGTATACTTAGCTTCAAACTGGGAAGAAGTCTTCCAGAAAGTAAATTCTTGAGGTTTAGCACATGACCGCCTGCTATGGTTAATGCATCCTGATGCCTCACATAAGCCCTGGAGGTGACCTCCATGCTACAAGCACACCCAGGGTTTCAGTGGCTTCAGCCCTGAATCCACACCAAGCCACTTTATGAAACTCAGCCCTATGAACAGCCTCTTTTCCACATCACAGTCTCGAGCTGTTAAATCTTAATTTAACTAACTGCAAGTGCAACCTTGTTTTCGCCAGCTGCACTGAAGCAACATGCTGTAAGTAAGATTGTCTCCTTGTTTAGATTGATTTGGTATGAGAAGAATGTGCTGTCTTATACCAACTTATTCTGATTAAAACCAATACAAGTGAGATCAAAATCAAGTCCACTGACTGTAAAAAGCTAAAGAATGTATTAAAGGAAAAAGTAGTTTGAGGGCAAGTAAAATCTCTAGCTTGTTTTTTAATTAATATTTTCTTTTTGTGACATAGCCCCAGGTAACCAAATATATATTCTTCTAATCCCACTTGACCTCAACACAAATGTTTATGCCAAGGGTATTCTCATGTTCCCAAGACTGGGGTTTAGGATAATGGATTCTACCAAAGGGCATTCTTGCATTTTTCTTCTATCTTTTCATTTCCAACCACCTCTCCATCTACATTTTAATCCTGATTCTCCTCTCTTCCATAGATATGGTCATGCATAATAATCCTACAGATGCTAGACTAAGGGCCATGCCTCCTACAATCAGTGCTGATAAATGCCTTTTACCTCCTAGCTACTGGGCTGAATTAAAAGAAGTTCTCAGTTTCTCTCTATACCTCTGGGTTCTCTTTACATTTTGCTGCTATCTTATTTCTGCTCAGGTGATCTATGTAGTCAAATATATTGCTTAATACAGAAAGAATAAGAAGGACAATTCATTCATTGACTGAAATAACAGGTTTCGAAAGAAGGAGCCTTCTCTTAATTCTTTTTATTTTAGCTTATGTCATGACCTCCCTAAAAGATAAATATGAAATAACATTGATGTCAGAAGTGAGCAGATTAGGATTTCATTCTGTGTTAATGGAGTCAGGAATGAATGTACAAGATTTTTTTTTTCAGTTCTGGTTAATTCTTTGTGTGTCAGAAAATGCAGATCCACAGTGAAATTACATCTATAAAATTAGTAAAAATAGCATGAAAAATATTGTTACTTGTATTTATTAACCAAAATAGTCTTTCTTTGAAGATTTGAGTCATGAAAATCAGTAACAAAAGATTAAGATGGAATTTATGCACTTGTAAGCACTTTTAAGTGTTTACATTGGTATACAATAAAAAAGTGATGTCATACTTTAGTATTATTACTATTAGTTTCTTAAATTTAGTTTTAGATGTAAAAGCTTTTCTGATGCACTATTTTGTACTGTTCAAAGAGGTCAGATAAGACCCCAATAAAATGTATTGTTTCAAAGTAAAATGCTTAAAAGCAAAGCCCCTATTTACCTTTTCTGCTACAGTTTACATTTAAAATCTGGTTTTTTAACACTAGAGATGATATGAAATTCACTCAAAATAACCTAATGCACTTAGATTTTTTAAAGAAAAATTCCTGTGGTAAGAGGGAAAGATAGAAAGCCAAACAAAAGTCAAAACACAATTCACTGAGTCAGTATTTGCCTCTGCCTTTCTTTAAGCCATCCTCACACAGGATTTCTGGTAATGGAGCCTATAATGAAAGCTATCGAACTTCACATTATTTGGACCTGGGGCTACTACTATTCCTAAACAGCTTTTCCAAAACAGATTGCTAATAGTCACTTATAGGAGATAATTCCTGGACGTTTTCTCCTGAACAAGGTAAAACATCTAAATACATCTGGGTCATCACCTGGGATTCTTAAGAATACACACTTTTAGGTCTTGACAACTGATCATGGGGCAAAAATACCTTTAAAACTGTTGCAAAATACAAACAGGTCGCAGTATGTAAAACACAATTCCCCATGTAGTTATATGCACATACACTGATATTCATTCCCTGAATCTTAAAGTAATTTAAAAGGATAATTAGTGTGTAGTGCCTGAATTGGTTCCTCAGAGGGTTAGTGTCCACCCTGTTTGTCACTGTTTCTTGCCTAATCCTGTCTAATGAGGGTTTATGTTAACATGGCTAAGCACTTGCAGATATGCGCTACCAAGCTATCTAAGCTTAGAGAAGACATGCTGTTCAAATGTCACTGCCTTTGGCTATCGTGCTATAAGATACTGATTATTGCTTATTACGTTTCATATTCAAAAAGCTGCCATTTGTACTTGTTTGTAGGCTCTTGTAATTCTTCCACAGGTAACAAATAATGCCTGAGTTTTTCATAGAATTACATTTTTAATGTGCTTATTCTTTCTTTTGTTAATAACTCAGTGAGATGAAATACTTCTGATTTACTGCTTTAAAGCATTTAGAGCAAGTTAAGCAGAACTAAAAATTACAGTAAAGTTTAAACATGGGCAAATATGTATATGTGTATATATATACATATGTTGGGGGGTTGGGTTGGGCTGGGTGTTTTTTTCCATTTGTTTGTTTGTTTAAATAGCTTGCTGTCACCTCATGAGAATATTTCAGTATAAAATATTAGTTCTGTTTTTTCAGGTCTGGGTTAAAACTTTTCATTTCAAAGAAAAAAAGTATTTATTTTTTACTCTTTCTTCCTGTTTTAGAGGCTACCAGACCCTGTACAGCATTAAACATCACAGTCAGACCTTTTCTCTCTGGCTAGTTGTGATTAAACTTTGCAGGTAGGAAGGCATCCTACTAGAGTTTGAAAAGAGAGGTCGTTCTTCAGATCTGAGATTTGGTTCAAGTCTTTTTTTTTTTTTTTTTCATTCCAGAAAGGTGACGATTCAGTCCTGTTATAATTGCCTACATTAGCTATTTCTACACTGCTGCTAAAAAGCAGTCTCGGGAGTGCAGGCGAGCAGCCGACTAGCGTGTAGTCTCCCATGCACACTATTGCCTGTCAGGCTGCCCAGGGCCCGCCTGCAGGCAGCCCATGAGCAGCCTGTTCGGGCATATCTGGAGCAGCGCTGAGCTCCCAGGCACACCGAGCATGGGAGGACCTGACTACTGACTCCCCTCCAAACACAACACAGACACGTTACGATGGTCCTGACACTGGTTCAACACCAGGCAGGTGTCCTGGCCTGGCTTTGTGTATCCCAAAGGAGGAATCCTCCTTCATGCCGGGTTGTCGTGCCCAGGAACAAGCACAGCTTGTGCAGAGGCAGTTTGCGTGGCTTGCCATCACTGAGGGTACAGTAAAAGAGGGCAACAGGGCAGCAGCACCCAGGACCCCCACACCTCTGCCCTCGCTGGGGCTGGGGCTGGCTACTGTTCCTTACCTTAAAACCCTGAGCACTTCTGTTTGCTGTCAGTGAAGTGGATATCATTGTGATTCATCGAAACAGGAGTGCATGGGTTTGTACGTATGTGCTTAAGTCAAGCCCATAATCCCAAAATAAATTAGCCTGAGTGTTTACATTTTCAACCAGCTAAATCTTTGGGCGTATCACCAGTTTACAGAGTTGTAATACATATAAAATATAGCTGTACCTCAGAGTTTAATAGGGACCTTGTGAAACACTACAGTTTCTCTTTCCACTACAGAGTAGTGTTGCTGTAGCTGAGGTAAACAAAGTTTTATATGACAACATTTTGCTTGGTTTCATCATGTGTGTCACTTAAAAAGTGGTGTGGCAACAGCATCCAACTAAAATGCACCCACAGCATGCTGCAAAGCTTTCTGAATCTTTCTCTCCCTTTCCACAACTGTACAATGAAATGTGGAACTCGGAGAATTCACTAATGAATTTTTGATACTAGAACATATTAATTAGTCTCAATTAAAAGGTGGGAAATATCAGTATAATTTAGCAGATAATGACTATTTCAGTTTTTCTATTTCAATATTGTTCCTTGGCTACACTACATTACATGTGATGCTGATTTGAGACCTACTTGGAAACAATTCTATACAAAACTACTTATTTCATTTTTGTAGTTTGTTGTTGTTGTTTTGGGTTTTTTTCAGAAGAAAAAGTATTCTTAGGCAACTAGTCTAAACAGAAACTCATGCTAGAATGATCCTACAGAATAAGTAATAACTATCTCATATTAAAGCTGGCATTACTATAATTGTTACAGTAGTGAAGTAGTTCACCTTTGTAACTATTAACAAGACAATAACAATGAGTCTGATGTCAGCAGAGCTGTCATGCTGTCTCTGATAGTGTGGTCACCCTGGCATCATCTTGTCTCTGACAATGGCTTGGGGACGCTCATGAGAAGAAAGGGGGCAAATCTAAAATAACTTCTATCTATGGTACCGTCCATCTGCTGGAAAACATTGGACTGTCTGAGTTAGACCTGTATATGCATGTGTTTACAACCCCTTCAGTGTGCTTATCTGGAATAAATGTGTCTTTGCTTTTTAATCTATTAATACTTTTTTCTTCTTTAGGATTGTGGCAAAAAAAGATTCACAGTCAGAATAAGAGTACAAAGTCACTCCCAGAAAATTACTGGTTCTCACCCCAAAATATTTGAGAGTGAGCTATAGTATTTTATACTGAAGGATGCTAACATTGTACCTGAAAACTAGAGCTGTTTGCTACCAGATGGGTGTATAGGGGAGGAGCATTCAACATGTTGAAATACTTCTGGTACGCTCAGCTTCCATCTCTTCTTCAGGCTAGAAGATTATTTGCAAGGAGAGAGCCTGTTCTTTTAGCTGCTGTCTGGAAACACGTGTCTTTGAGCAATGACTTTACAGTTGTTACCCAAGTCATGAACCTTGATGCAAGGAAAGAAATAACTGGCTATATATAAGGAAGGGAATCTATAGAGAAAATGTCCCAAGAATATGCCTCTACATCCTTCATGTGTTATCATCTGTGCATTTAGTTTCCTCCGAAGATAACTACTGTGTCCCCAGTTCCCAGTGTTATACCCACTAGAGGGAATGTAACTTGCTCAGCTGTCAGAGCTCATCCCTGCTACACAAAAGTAAGAGTCCCATCAAGCTTGTTTGGGCTACCAGCCACATAGACTGTTTTCTGCTGTATCAGTCCTGCAGTGATTAGTGATTAGTAATTACTGAAAGCTGAATCCAGTCCACTGTTAATTTATTTAAATCACTTAATTTCATTATATCATAGACGAATTACAGGAACTGTTACTGTTTTGGCCACGCAAAACAGTCTGTGGCCAAGATGTACAATGTTTCTCTAATTTGTCTCCAAGGGAATTTAATTAATTGTGAAGTGAGCAATATGGCAAACACTGCAATTTGTATTAATCATTAGCTCCGTAAAAAGTTCAAATCCTGTTCCACTCATCCTGACCAGAAAGGACCAGAAGGCTGTTGCAGAACAAAGGTAAAAGCTCTTCTGAAGCTGCTCTTTCTCTATTATCTCTATTCACAGTTTTGACTTCTACTATATGAGGTCATTTATCAGTAAAATGTGCAGTAGGATTGATCCAATGGTCCAGTTAGCCCTCCAAGCACCCCAAATATAAAAGCAGTTGATTTCTGCTGTCCCACAATATCTCCACCAAATCAATTTATTCCTTCGTCTTGCCACACAAAGAAGTCCCATTGGGACTTCAGAGAAGGAGCAGAAAGAAAAAGAAAGGGCAAAAGAGGGACATACCATAATCACAAGAGGTAACCTTGGACTGTTAGAGATTATTTTAAAGCTATGATTTTTGAGTGAAAAATCTATCTTTATGGTAAGCATTTCACACAGTAATTGACAAATTCAGCAGCAATTTCACACAGTTCTAGTCATTAGTCATTTGAAATGTACAACTACAGTATTCTACTGCTAATGAGTTTCAAGTGCATAATAAGTCAATTTGATTGACAGGCCTTGACCAATAGTAAAGTCAATTTTTACAGTTGAAATAAATGTTTCTACTATTGTTATACATTTAGTAATTTCAACTGTAGAAAAATAATTGTGTTTTATCACCCCGGTAGTCATAAAACAAATATACCATCACTTTTAGGCATATGCTCTTAAAATAAGCTTTTAAACAGTCCTCTTTAGTAAGTGTACATATGAATTTAGACCTGTCAAGACAAACAGATTTATGCAACCAACTAAGAAGTGAGGCATCTGCCTATCAGGTTTGCATGTGCTGCTTGCATGGATTGTATTCACAAATGAGTTTTGCGACTTATCTAAGAGTACAGATGAAGATTCAAGCTTGGATTGAGGTCTCTTTAAAACCTCATCCTGAGTGTGACATATTTAAGAAAGCTGACTCTCCTGGGGAAGGTGAAGTATGGCAACTATATCATGCATTCCAGTTATTTGCATGGTAGGATTCTCAAAAATATACAGTAAGGACTGAAAATCAGATTGCTTTAGCAAGGAATTTTATCCTATGTCTGATATTTTAAACAAATTATATTGCTACTTCCAAAGTTCTCTTGACTGCACAATACAAAATAGTTAGCCAGAGCAAAACAACAGAGAAAAAAATCCAATAATGTCATCAACTTTAATGTGATGAAACCACTTTACAAAAACTCTCGAATTCTTCTTTACTAATTTCACAAAGAAAAAAACCACCAAAATCCAACCAGTAAACTCATTTCCAAGGTATGTTAAACACATAATGAATAAAAGAAAGTGGGCAGGTTATATTAACTAAGATGCCTGACCAAGAAGGTTGATGACATTCAAATATCTGTAAGTACACAGCAATTTAGTTCTGACACCACTCCTGCTACGGTTATCTTTTTTGGAGGTAACTGGAAGGTTTACAACAAAACGCATTTTTGGGGGGCACTAAGGCAGTGTCCACTTCTGTGCTAATGCTGTTTCCTATTTTCCTTTGAATAATACACAAGCAGTTTATTTTAGTTCAACTCCACAGGGGCTGAATTAAAATATAACTAAATGGCAGTATTTTATTTTGATTCCATTTACTTGAAGACTGTATACGAGACCCGGTAAACAGATTTCAGACAGGAAGAATTGCAGAACTCTGACCTCATATAAAGGACTTGAAACACACAAATAATACAAAGATAAATTTCAGTGTAACTCATATAGCTTTCATTCAGAAAAAAATTGTCTGGATGCTTAGGAGTTATTATTTTGATGCTTTTAGTCAAATATTCTTCCAGGTTCAGTGTTTTTGTGGTCAGACAGGCTCCTCAGCAATTTGCCATTTGTGATGTGCCATTCTTTTTCCTACTGAATGATTTTATATGGTTCATCACACAGTTTTCATAGATTAGAAATCATGTGAAAGGGAAGAAACTAAGAGGCACTAAAGTATTGCAAAGCAGGAGTACACATTTTGAACTTCACTTAGTCGTTGAGTCAAACCATCATTCCTTAAAATACCGTGAAGTAATGTCCTGAAGTGTTACTGAAGATCAGAATTTTTCTTCACAGTTCTTTTAAGAGCGATCCATAGTAATGGGAAACAAGTGTTCCAGCACCTTGTATTTGTGACCCCAGATTCTATGTTCAGGGTAAGGTTTTCCAAAGCAGAGAGCAGAGTCATATTCCTGTCTCTTGCAGGAATGCAGCTTGGCGTTCCAAAAAACATGCTCAAAATCATCATTACAAAGCTGATGCTTGCTGTCACCATAAAAAGCATACAGAAATTCAGGACAGAAATATATTTGTCTGTGTATGCATGGTTCCTAAATAAAACACACAAACTAATGTAGAGTATAATTTTCAAGTGCATTAACTGAAGTGGGAAAACTTATTTAAATATACACTCAGGAGGTATTATATATACACAATGTGCATTTAAAAAAGCACATTAGGTATTAAATTACATGCTTCAGCACACATGAGGAAGTGTAAAAATTTTAGGTTTTATTGAGAATATATAGGTTTCTGCTGCAAATGTATTGTGACAAGCTGCACTGAAAGACCTCATTGTCATGGATAACATAAGTATAATCTTTCTGCACCTCATCAACATTGTCTTTAGGTCATTCTCCAGAGGGAAAATCACTTGGACAAGAGGTCAATCCACTTTCAGTTCCTATTCAATGCCAGGGCACTTAGCTAACTGTGACCAATTAAATGATATTTTTCTGTGAGAAAAACATTTTCTCTACAGGAACCTCCTTCCAGCTACTGAATTGTTACTTACTAATTTCATTTTAAGCCCTGAAAACTCATCAGATAGCAGAATACTGTTAATTTTGAACTGAAATCCCAATGGTTTTGTTTCACAGA
>VWZG01009361.1:81634-94630 GCA_013396735.1 Grallaria varia | reverse complement strand
TTTTTTTTTTTTTTTACTGAATGACTTGCCTCGGGAGAAATAAATCAGTCATTTTGAGCCCATGAATTACTTTCTTCATGCCCCTTGCTTTGAGTATCAGCTTCACAAATACTTGACTGTTCACCTTGATGCTCATGTCCAAGCGCCATGGCTTTTTCTTTTTTTTTTTTTAATGTATTCATTTGAATTTTTGTCATGGGTTTTGAAGGGCAATGGACAGTATTTTTCTCCATCTGAAGAATTTCTCTTTCTACTTGAAAGGTGAAACAGCCTTTAAATAAGTTTCTGGGATAAAGTCCGTCTTTACAGAACTCCTGTTGTCATGTTGTCCAACAAATGAGTGGATGTAAATTAAAAGGAATAGGTATGATATTGCTTTCATTAATGAAAAATGAAGACATCAAGTCAGACATTACTGGAATCAGTCTAAACTATGATTTAATCCTCAGTCAAACTAAGTTCAATGAAGTATCATTAATTATATAATTATGGTAAGGTGTATGTGGCTTCAGCCTGGCAGGAAAAACAAGTACACTAGACATCTGCAAGTAAAGGTTTTGTTGTGTGTGTCAAACTCTGCAACTCCAGGCAGTAATGGAAGCCTTTTTTCCAGGGAAGTGGCTGGAGGCTGGGACAGGGGCTGCTTCTGTGCCCTCGCTGCTGCCCTGCTCCTGGCTGAGGCAGAGGGATGAGCTCTGGCCTGATGGATCCAGGAAAGCCCCCAGCAGCGCTGGCTCCTGGCCCACAGGGAGCCCGCAGTCCGCTGGTCATCCGTACTGGTGTTTCTAAAGGAACACTAAGTATTTAAGGCATGCTGTTTGCTGTACTAAGGGATTAATCACTTAAAATGTTCACAGATTTCTTCTTAAATAAGAACAACAGGGAAGCAGGGCTATGAAATATTGCTTCTGCTTGAAACGATTAGTCTTTCCACAGGCTGAGAACAGAAAAGGTAACTGGTCAAGTTTTGTACTCCACCAGCATAAGACCTCTATGGAGATCATTAGGCTGGCAATGTGGAATTGGGGAAGGGTGGTTCTCTAAGTTAGCAGATCATTATATGGAAGGTATATTTCTGTTACATCTCAATAAACTTTCCATAAATGTATTATGCAGCTCAATATTTTGTGCTTATAAGTGTAAAAGCACAATATATTTCAAAAACTAGGTTGGCTTGTTGGCTTGTGCAGACTGCAAACATATGTCAGTCTTGGCTCACTAATTCTCTGAACAACAGCATTTTGTGGCACTCTGTATGTAATAACAAAAAATCTCTTGATTTTTTAAAAGTGGTTTTGTTCTCAAGTCCACCCTGTCTTTGGATAAAATCAAGAAATCCATCAAGATATTTAAAAAAATAAATACTTTCCAATTAATCTTTGGCTTCTATATCTAAACTTTATAATATAGTTACTCATGAGCAAGGGAAAAGTTGCAGAATGATGGCTAAAATGTGTGTGTACATATATATATATATATACATGCTGTATTTTAGCCAATCACATGGCAGTATGTGCACATATATGCATGTGTAGATATACATATTATAGATACACATACACATTTCATATGTAAGTTTTAAAATACATATTTAATTTGGATTTCTTTTCTGCATTGTTATTTGCTGTGCAGCTGAACCTGCATAACTGCTAAACATTCTACAATGGATAACACTGAACACAACTGTGTTATACATCAATGCTGTTCTTTTTTGTTGGTTTTTTTCATTCCTCTTTTTTAATTCTACAAAGAATGCTGCCTTCAGTCAAAACCTTTAATCCTCGTGTCCTATAACGTTTATGGCAAGAAGTGAGGTCTATTTAGAGAGGCATTTCAATTCCCCCTCAGGCCAAAAGAAAAACATGTTATTTCTAATGCCAGCACTGTGGCCTCATATGCTAGGAAACTAGTGACATTTTGACACAGTCAGGGACAGTTCTGAATTACGTGGTGCTGCTGTTCATAACATAAACTGGAGCTTAAGCACTTAGAGAGCCTTCTCTATATCTGTAACCTTGTTTCTTTGCCAGACAAGTGACTGTCTGCAGGGAATGCAGCAGCACTGATGTAGTATTTGAGCTAGCCTGCACGGTGTGTTTTCTGGGTTACCCCACTTACTGTACACCAGCACTGGCCAACTTGCATCATCCGAGCAATTCCAATGCAGCTGTCGTGCTGGGAATACATCACATACTGGCTCAAGGACTCAACTACCCGCTGTAAGGCGCTCAAGCCAGAAGCAGTCAGTAAGTGCTACACTGACTTCATCACCTTGCAACCCAGAAAAATGTCTGGCCTGGCCCCAAGCTCAGGGGGAAAGACTGTGAAGAAACATTACCATGTCCTTGCTGTGAGATTCTCATTTCTAATCTCTTCTAGACATGTCTTGCAATTTTGTCTTACAGCCAATATGAAGATTTTGAAGTGCAAACTCAGGGGATCAAAATGGTGTTGAAGAACTTGCAGGTTCATCACTTATCTGTTAATAACATATAAAAGCATTTTAGTATAAATACAGCAATGTATTCACAGACTGCATTCCCTTCTTCCATTAGCAATACCTAGTGCTACCAACGTGCTGCTTCTTTTCACATGCCTCAGCTGTAGAGAGCTAGAGGGCTCTTTCAGCTTCTGTTTTACATTCTGACCTTGAAGTAATTTGTTGAATGAAAAAACACCTTCTTTTCTTCTCACAGCTTTTACTGTTTGAAAAATCTATATATGACACTGGATCCCTGAACCTGTTAGGACAGTTTGCTTAGAAAATATAAATACCTCCCAGTAAATTTCAAGTACATTGAATTTATACAAACATTGCATCTGGATACCTCCTGAGACTCCTGAAGAACTTCACTGGGCAACTATTAATCCCTGAATAATCTCGATTGTGCTCTAAAGCAAGAATTAACTACACACTCTGATGGACTGCAGCATTTTAAAATTGCCTGATCTTAATATCTTTATTTTACTGGAAAAAAAAAAAAGAAATTGCAGTAAATCAGACAGAATTTATCCAAAAATCACAGCACATCCAGCAGAGTTTGCAGTTCATTGGGCACCTTTAGGGACCATAGGACATTGACTAAGCAGTAACCAGGCAGATATGCTGCTGTCATACAGTAAATAAAATCTTGTACAGGAACAGTAAAGTTCTTCAAAGTATATGATGGTAAACACCAGTTCTTCTCCTAATGTGGTACTGTAGTCAAGGCCGAGGCCAGCTCCTCACTACCTGGACATACTCATTTGATAGATTTTCTCACTGTGTGCATGGGAGATAGACCCTACACCAAGACTTCCTGCCCACCCACTGAAGAAGGAGTATTTTTAAATTTCATGGGGTTTCCTCATTTTAATTTTTAATATAACAGTACCATAATTCAGCCCTGTATTTTATAAAAAATGCCTATATTAAGTATTTTAATAGTTTTTCTTTTCACATAAACTAATTTTAAATATGTTCTTCAAACCTCACTTTCTGGGGTTGTCAACTTTAGCATCTGCAATGCTTTATAAGAAGAGAAATTAAAACTCATTTTTTGCTTAAAAAAAGTTTGAAAACTTTAGAGATGTGTAAAGATGTAGAGTGGCAAAAGCAGAGAATTTCGCTGAGGTGGTTTCAAGTGACTGATTGAACTCTTAAGAAAGTACATCTAGATTTTGAAAGAGGCACATGAAATGGCTGGTAAATGTCATAATTGTAAAATCTGTTCATACAACAACCAATTACAAGTTTTTTAATTACTTGTTTGTGCTTCAGAAAGGGTGGATTTATGCTTCCTTAAAGTCATAATTATCTTGTCTTCATTCCTGACAGTAAGTATATTGTGTAATATGAACTCACACTGTGGGAATATGAACATGCAACTTTCTGGCCTATGACTTATACAGTAAACAAAGTATGTTTTCCTCATTAAAATAACAAGAACTTTAATCACATGCATTACTATCTAGGCCATTTAGACTAGAAAAGAAATTATGCTAGGTTGGATATGTAATACAAAGACACATAGATGACCCTCTGTTTTGAAACGAGTTTGTTAATAGACTTCACTTCCTTATGCCTGTTTGCTTAACCACAAGAGAGTCAGAGATTTATTTTTCTCCTTCTGTGACATAATTAGAAGGTTTATCCAATGATGGTACAAAACAAATGATATGGGATTTCTTGACTTCAAATAGAAATAATAAAGTGACCATTCTCATAAATTTACAATTAAAGTAAATGATTTCTCACATGACTTTTTATTATCAAGCTAAATACCTCACTCTCATTGTTATTTGCTCATCAAAATCAGACCTTTTATTAGTGCCTGCTTTCATTAGTTGATGTGGTGTTTCTAGAGAATTTTGCAGGCGAAATCATAAACGGTTACCATAAAGTATTATATTCTAAAAGGGAATTTAACATATATTTGAGATTAGCATGAAAATTCTAGCGTTAATGAAGGTAACAGTAATATTTAGAAAACTGTCTTATAAGAAAAAAGGGAGAAATAAGGCAGGGGTGGTGGTGTTTATTTTATCTTCTTTCTTACTGTAAAATCCTATTTCAGGATAATGGTGACATCCTTGAGAGTATTTGAGTGTCTTTATATCTTAAATCCTGACCTTTTTCTTACTTTTGTAGCCAGTCAAGAAACTGAAGCATAGATTTATTAAAGAACATAAAATTCAGAAGCATTACCATTTCAGAAGACTCAAAACAAACGCTTCCTCTCTCTTCCTTAAATTCTTATTTAAAAAAAAAAAAAAAAAGAAAATGTTTTAAAATGCAAAGAGATAAACTCTTTGCTAGTATTGTTGTTTCATTGCATTTCACTTTTGAACAAAAGCCCTTGAGAAGAAGAGGGAATGAAGTGCAGGGTTATGGACATCTGTGGCTTGTGAACTAAGGAAGAGGCTGGAGGGACTAGAAGCAGCATTGGTGTCAAGACAGAAGGGAAAACTTACAGAAAAAGACTGAGAAATACACAATGAAGCTTTGTTGCTTTCAAGTCAATGAAGTAATCTAGCAGCTTTCAACAGCTACGTATTTTGCATAAAACAATAGCTCAGCACATCCAGCCCTCTTGTAGTCCTACACCTCAGCCTCACTGGCAGGGAAAGCTGTCTCAGCTGCTGGATCTCTTTTGCTGGAAGAGGTTGCAAAATGGTTGCATAACTGTAAAACAGGGCACCAGCAAAGGTGTTGCTTATGACTGGAGAAAAGTTACTAAATGATGACATTTTCTTTGGTGCGTTTTGGGTTTTGCCGGGAGAATGACTTACGTGTAGCCAAATTTTGGAAGCTTAGCAAAGGAGTTTGGTAGTTCAGCAAAGAGGTGGTTGAAGGAGATGACTGCATGCAAACAGCTGAATGATAAGGACTGTAATGAAAGAAGCTCAACACAAAATCTACCAAACTTCAGCGAGGACCCTGCAATGAATAGAAGAGAATTTGCAACCCTGAGACATGCAGGGACAGGCACGTTATCAGATGGAGAGTAATTGTTTGGGTAATTGTGGTAGTATTTGGCTACATGTCACGAATGTTCTGTCAAATAAAGGTTTGCCTTGGTGGATGAGATGCAGCCTGGTCTTTTTCAAACCTCTCATGAATGGTTTTGTTCCTTGTTCTCTTGGCAGGTGAATTAATTACCGTGGCTCTGACAATTATGGTTCTCTCTGTCCTCAGTTCCATATTCCAGCTGAGAGTTATCCCATGCTCTCATAAATCATGTTCAAGTCCAGCAGGAAAGTAGGTATGAAATAGCAAGCAGATTTTAAGTTCCCACTCAGTGAAGAAATTAGGAAGCATTTGCTCTGGAGGCACTGTTGGTGTAATTGCAAAGATACAGATAACGATCAAGATGGTTTGTGAATGAGAAAATAATAAGAATATGCAATCTGTTCATAATAAGTTCAGAGAGGGGGGAAAAACCCCATATGACAGTGCAAATAAAGGGGTCTGGCCATCATCAATCTGGTCTATTACTCCTTGTACTGGAAGACTTGCCATTAGCTTACCTGCCAGGAATCACTATACCATGTAGCAGAAGAATATTCTATGTTTTGGAATGATTTTTATAAATTCTCATGGAAACATACTTAATACTACATTTTCATTCAAAGTTGTCATGAATTTTAGCAAAAAACCCCAAATCTATAAAAATGTATTTTTAAAAACCTGAAAGTCTAGCATGTAGAATATTTATGGGTATAAATCATACAGATAAATTATATGCAAGTTTCACTCATTCACCAAGTAGCCATGAATTTTCCATTGGTGCATATTCAATTGACTGAAATGAAATTTGTAAAGAAGTCAAAAAAGGTCTCATATAAGACACTTCCTCTACAGTCCTTTGGTGCTTATGATGAGTACACCTTGTATTTGGTTGTCCGAAAAGCAAAAATCCTTAAAAAGGCACACTCTGCATACAGCAGTGCTCAGACTCAGACTGAGCTCAAAACACAACTCCAAATGCAGAATCAATTCAGCTATTTAAGTAAGAATGTGACATACAGCTAATATGACTTCAGAGGAAAAATGTAAATAGGATTAAAAGATGTAAAGCAGGAAGGGATGGAAACTGGAGGCCTGTGCTGGATACAGTAGGACTCAATAAGGAAAGATGTTTCCATGAGATCAGTAGGAAATGGTTAATCTGCTACAAAGTTATGACACTTCCAAAAACTGTATACTTTACACTCCTATCTCATCATATATTATATCCTATGAGATGCATCTTATGAACACAACTATTTCAATGTGCCAAAAATGAGCTTGGTGGGGACTAATTCCCCCACCTACATCCCCATGAAGCTTTAGAAAGAAGCACTTATGGAACTGGTATGTGAACTGCCTGATGAAGTATTTAAGATAATTTTACAAAGCAATTGGAAGCATGCTCTGTCCTGAGGGCATCAGATCTTATGCAGTAGTGCTCACATAATTATACTAAGATGGATTGCTATATCACTCCCTGGGCCTCTGCCTGGAATAAATCCCACATCCAGCTAGAGAAAGAAAAATGTGACTTGCAGGACTGGCATGAATCTTATTACACTTCAGAACTCTAAAGAGAAACCCAAGCCTTTTCAATCACTGATTTCTTTTAAGTGTCACTCAATTCTAGCCTTGTCAGAAATACTAGTGGTACCCACATTAAAAAAAATGTAGCTGAGATATTACTTTTGAGTTGAGCTGTCCTTTGAAACTATATGTCCCACATCTCTGTTGTGTTCCTTAAACTGACTGGCTAGACTTAAATGAATGACATCACGTGTCTATATCTGTGATTTTTTTTTTTTCTCATTGTGAGGTAAAGCTGCATTTTTTGAGGCTTGGTTTTATTTTTACTCTGCAAATATATTTTGGCAAATTATGAACAAAACTTTGTCATGATTACGAAAATGTATTTCACCGTTATTGAAAAAGTCTTGTTTCAACGATAGAGATAGGTATGGGTTCCTTGCAAAAAATTGTATCTCATATGCTTAATGACAGAAAGCGTTTGCACTTCACCGCTGAAAAGCTACGCTAATTTAAACTATGCTACTGTGCAGCCTCAGAATTCAAATTAAAATCACCATCACTCAAAATGCATAGAGATGGAATTCAGAGGACAAGACTCAGGTTGTAACTTGAGTTTACTCTTTGGCACTTAGGAATTGTCAGAACCTGGGTACTGGCTGGTGTTCCAAGAAAAGAGGCCAAAGACTGAACAGGATTGAAAACAGATTCTTTCTTCCCTATAAGTAGAGAGGTTGCTGGCTACTGAAGCAGTTTCAGATTGCTGATGATAATCAGCATCATTATGCTCAAAGAATGAGTCACTTAATTCTTGAGGTATACCAAGCACCTTTGACATTTCCACTGGAGCTGCATGTGTTGTGAACTATTGTGCCAAACGCAGGCACACACTTCTGGATGGAGCTGTTGATTCAGAAAAGTCTATGACAAAGAAGACAAAGACATTAATAAATCCTTTTTTAAAACTCTTTGTCCCCTGTTACGATAGAAGTTATTTAGAGAATTTCTAGAAACAAAATAGTAACGAAATAGACTATTAGTGTTGTGCAGAATTTTTTCTGTTCTGTTATAATATTAAAAGCTTTTAAAACCTGAATTTTGCTTGTTCCCTGTGTCTTCTTGAAAACATTAACATCCTTTATGGAGCATATTTAAGATAAAAAGATCATATTAAATGTATTTCTACACTGAAATAATACTGTAAAGAAGAGAGAAAAAAAGAGTATTGTTTTTTAAAAATAGAAGCCTTATACACGTATTATCAGTCCTCATCTTACTTCTTCTCCTCTGCACAAAATATATCCCAACTACAATCAGTATTTTAACCCCATCTTTCACACATAACTTTTGCATCTGAATGGCCATCAAAAGTAACTAGGAAAGGACTTATTTCTCAGTTCCTATTTTGATACTGATAAAAGCACTATCAGTCTTGTCTGTACATCTCTGTTTGTTCCAGTAATTCTCTTTTAAGGAAAGCTGATCTGGCTCCTGCCAGTGTCATGCAGGTGCTGTGATGTAAAGCAGTCTGATGGGGCGGACTTGGAGAGCCTGGCAATGTCATCACTCCGCTGGGCAGAGCAGTTACAGTACATCACTATGGAAGAATATTCACTCATGTTCTTTTTAGGCAGTACTAATTAGTCCATGAGGAGTGCAACGGTGATCTGTCTTTACTGCCTCCAGGTCTCAGGCTAGTTCAGCTCAGTCAGAGCACCACATTGCATGGAAGCACTCTACATAGCTTTGCTGCTTCAGCAAAAGCTTCTTTCAAATGGTGCCATAAGACTTGAGGACTTGAGCTGGACTTGGCAGATAAAAGATGTAAAATCAAGTTAGCTGATGACCTGCTGTAAGAGAGACTTCTTCTCATATGTTGTGGAAATTGCCATTGACAAAAATAGGCTGATAAACTGCTCTTGCAAGTTTTCCATGAAGAAAAATTACTTGTACAATTATATAAGCATAGTGTAGCTGTATGGCCACAGGGCAAATGTTGTGATCCAATTACAATTTAACTTATTCTTATATTTATCAGTCAACACAGTCTTATGATGTCTCAATATATATGAATCACTCCATTCTTTCTTTTTTTGGTTGACCCAAACAGCTCAAAAAGCAATTCAGCACAGGTCAGATTCTGGCCTATGTACACATGACGACCAAAGGCTCATTGGCAGTATTGATTTGAAATGATGAATAATTTTACTTTCCTCGGCTTTTTGCTTGACAGCTTCCTCAGACATCTCTCATCCACCTTTCCACTTCACCACTGGGTTTCATATTTCTTAGAAATGAAAAAGATCTGTGCTTTTTACACATATTCCAAACAGCAGACTATTAGCCTCAGGAGATCTTGTGCCTTCCCTTCCTTGAACCAGTTCAAACACGGTGAAAGCATTCTTGTTGTGGCCTTTTGCTGTCATTACTGATCCACACTTGAACCATTCTGGCTATTTTAGTCATGAGAGAATGCAGTAGTCACCTTAAAAACTAAAGTATTCAGGAGATAAGCACAGAGAAAATATCAACTACAAAGTCACCAGAGTTCCAATAACAATATGATGGAGCATATCAGAAAAATTTTTTATCAAATTAAAAATAATGAGCAAAACTAAGTAAGAGCAATAAAAACAAGAATTTACTTGGAAAGTGATTGTTAAGTGACTTTCAATGTAAAACTTTTGTTTACAAATGTTGAATATTTAATCAGGAAATATCATTCTGCTGATATGAAAGAATTTATTATGAATTAGTATAATATGAATTTTTTATCATTTCAATGTATTGAGCAAACCAAACTGGTTTTGTTTTCATATTAGCATTGTATCTGCCTGTGATAGAATACCTGCATCTCACAGAAGTTATGTGGACCACTCAGGCTCCTCAAGCCCTTCTTCCTCAGTGGCAAAGCTTCTTGGTGGGACCCTGTCTGCCAGGATTTAAATGGGATGCAATGTGTAAAGAGGAAGTCGGAGGAGCAGAAAGCAGTGGGAACCTGGAAGCTCTGAACTACAGCCTAGTGTGCGCCTTACTGCACCGTGAAAGGTAGGAGGGATGGAACATTTTTTATCCAACAAACTGAAGTGAAAATATTTTGACTCTATAGTATTTCAGTGCTTTCTGTTAATAAAAAAAAAGAAACAAATTATATACTTCAATATTTAATAAAATTAGACATAGCTCCTTGTTCTGTATTTTTTTTTATGTTTTAAGGTGAATGTTGATACTCATTGGCAAAAAATCTGAAATTCTGACTGTTTTTTGGCTCTATTTTGGAAAAAAAAAAGAAAATAAATGTAACTTTATTTCTTTTTCTATGTCTACGTGAAATACGGATGTCTTCCTTCATAATATTTCTTTGTTATGTAATTCTTGAAATAAAAATATTCTCTGGAAAACGTCAAGACTGATTTAGATGAAATGTCTTCCTCTACAGCTGACTAACAAAATTGACTAGACATTGAACATATTTCTTAACAACGTGAACATCAGCTGAAGTTACACGCATAAATCTGAGGCAGGATACAGTTCAATTCACAGCATATGTGGAATATTTTCATAAATGCACTCGGTAAGTGGTAAATGAAAAGCCATGTCAATCCAAAAGTGTAATAATAACAGAAACTGAAAAAAAAACAAAAAACTGAGTTCTTCATGCAGCATATTATTTCTTGCCATCCACACCCTTGACAATTACTATGAAGAAATTCTTGAGATAACTGTTTTCAAAATCAACCATTGTTTCTTTGTAATCTCAACCTTTTCTAAATCATGGGGGTTTTCTGCTCAAAAAGTAGAACCATGTAGTCATGAAATAACAAAAGTTTTCCTTTTTACACCATTGATGTTATCTTTCTAAGCTGTGATCCATGTTTTGTCACAAACAAACAGAAAGAGATGTATAGCAGCAAGTAATAGCTACACCCTTGCTTATTTGCAAAAGAACCTGTTATATGTTTAGTTCACGTTAAGGTATTCTTTATATCAGTGGTGTGACCTTTGCCAAGAAAAAAAAATGCTGAGTCCTATATAACCAGCAACTGATGAGAAAGTGGAATCTTTCGTTCTGCCAATTACAGACAGTAATTGCCATGTAATGAAGTTAATGTTTTGTAGAATTTACAACCTGATATTAATGGCTTTTCCTTGCCATCCTCTCTTATCCAACTTAATTTTCACCGAGCTTTTTCACAACAAAAGGAACAGGACAATGTGTGAAGGCTCATTAGTTCTATTTAGTTTTAATTTTTTTTTCCTCCTTTTTTTTTTCTCCCCACCTCCCGGAGGTGAAACAAGAGCCATGCCATTAGGTCTTTCCGTAAACTCTGGTTCATGTAAGGGTGAAAGTTACAGCCTCCGCGCAGCAGCTTGCACCATATAAATGCTCCCCTTTCAATTTCAGCCTGGGCCATTTAATGGCCATGCCGTTTTATTGCCTTCTTGATCACCAATTACACCACCAAGAACAATGAGCCCAACACTTAAATGAGCAGGTCTCAAATTTGCCTTCATTTGCCAACGTGTTTCATAGCAACACTTTCTTTGAAAGCACAGATCGCCTAATTACGAGGATGAAGATGGATCAGAGTTTGAAAAAGGCTCTCAGCCCCAGAACAATATGCTAACCTAACTGTACTCTCTGTACTCTTACTGTATTATTGTGACCCCAAGCTGCCCTTCTAGCACTCTGCCTGACCTCCTGCCTCCAAGAGGAAGCCGTGCCTGCCCTCCCTATCTCCAGTGTCACTGCAGAATTTGGGAGGGTGCCGCTGACACTGGTGACAATGGAATCTAGGAAAAATAAATCATAAGACAGAAATTAGACAAATTGAGGAACCACAGGATACCAAAAGCATTTCCACATTATTTTGGTTTTGCCGCTAATGGCTGAAGCGAATAAATCAGGATGTGTTGTCTCCAGCGTGCTTCCCAGGGCAAATGCTAAACGCTTTATTTCTTTGTTAGGAACTAATAGCAGGGCTGAGGTATTTAGATACTCACTGTTCTACCAGGAATTTGAAAGGACTGCTAATATATTGAAAGTAAACACAATTGTAATATGTGATAAAAATAAAAGAACTAAATTAAATAAAGTTACAGACAAGTTCAAAGACTGGAGTTATGGATGTTTTCACTGTTTAAAAATATATCTTAACATGCATTTTTTGTTTCATAAATCTGCTTACATAAATCAGTCACCTATTTTGATTTGGTTCATTGCTGCAAAGTGCCACTGGAAAAAATGTTACTACCCCAGAATTAAAACAATCAGTGTGTTTACTGCACACACTATACCATTTCCCTTCAGTTCGAGTGTTGCCTCATTCTGAGGGATGTGCCACTAGAACTAGTCCACAGAAATAAAAGCTAGATTAGAGAAATTCATCACCATGGAAAGATTAATCAAATTACTTCTGGAACTATGCATTGGTATTAACACAGACAGACTCAGGTTTTCTAACTATGTATAAAACTGATGACAATTTTTTTTGCCATTTCTTTTGGTTTCCTTTTTTTTATAACTGAAGTTAGTTCATATCTAACCATGTAAAGATTTATGTATGTAGTTAACTTTACATCCTGTGTGTGGTCCCGGGAAACATCCAGTAGCGAATAAGTATTTGCAGGATTGGGGCCTTTGCTGAAGAGTAAAAAAATGTGTGGGCTAATTGTTACAGCAGAATTATGCAGTAATAAACACAACTAAGCATTTACTGCAGGGAAAGAAACAAGATTCATTTTCGATTTTAACTTTCATGCTTCTTATCTTCCAAGATGGCAAATGTATAAACTTTACATTATAATAAAGTAAGATTTTGTGTCCTAATTTTCCATATGAAATAAAACAGAAAATTCAGAGCCTATGGGTTTGGATAGCTGACAATTGCTCCATTTTCTCACTGTGATCTCACTATTACGAAGTGCAACAATTTCTCAAGAAAAAGGAGTCCTCTCCTTATGATTATAAAGATTTC
>VWZG01009361.1:0-72372 GCA_013396735.1 Grallaria varia | reverse complement strand
ATAACCAACTCAGATGCTAATGCTGAGAAATCAGCAAAGAATGTTTTAAGGACTCATCTGACAAGCAAGACATCTCCAGACGTGTTAAAGAATACAAACAGTGATACCCAAGGCAAGCACGATCTATCATCAGTATTCTCAGTGTCACCTCAAGCTAATCTAGCTTCTGGCTTTGCAAGAAACACTAAAGGGCAGGAAGGAAAGCTTAGAATCAGAAAGTGTGTCTGTCTTAGACTATTTTTTCATATGGAGCAAGAATATCTACAATTCTAGTCTTTTAACTGAAGCTCCAGTTATAAGATTAAAGACAACAAACTTTTTGCACTTTAAAGAAACTAATTATACACTAATTCTGTAGTGAAGCTACATTTTTTAAGGAACTATTTAAACTTTAGAGGGATTGCATGATCAGACAGAGGTTCAATTAAGAAAGGAAAAAATTCTTTGATGAATAAAGTTAATCAGTCATGATTTTTTTAAAGACAAGATGAAACTAATCTAGGTATAGCTTGACAGTAAATAGGCATTATTTGTACTACAACATCATTTATGTCCATATTATCTGTTGATTAAGTAGGTTCATAAGAAGCCTAAAGTATGTAATATGCTCTGTTTTACAAATGAATTCATTGTTTTTCAGCAGAACTTTTGCAAATACATGCATGGAAGATGCAAGGTACATCAGGATGCTACACAAACAAGAACTACCAAGGAGATGTGGTATAAAAATATACATACAGTATGAAAGATTCTTTGAAAGTAAATCCTACTCTTTGCAAATCATCCTTAAATTACTGACTAGAGTTATGGTTCACATTTTAAAAAATGCATGTTATGCATGTGTTTTGCTTACAAAACTTGATCGCATTACAAGAATGCCTAATTTTCAGAAAAAAATTAAGCAAGAACCATAGCTAATAACATTTACTATTTTGGTAGATGCAGTTCAACATTTATTATCTTTATGTACTTATCAATGTCAGTTGGAAACCTTTGGTAAAATTTCCATGTGTTGCTTTCCCATCCACTACAATAAATCATTTAAGAACTTATGTAACAGTCATTTCTGTAAATAAAATGCTTTCATTAGGACAGAAGGACATGGTTCTCTTGCAGCTCATAAACCAGTCATGCTTCATAGCAAAGATCCCCAATTATTTCAACAATTTATTTTCAAATGTTCTGAGTTAATGGTTAAACAACTAAATCTTGTCGAAGCTGCAAAATCTCATGCCTGGAAAACAATAGGTATGGTTAATAAGTACGTTGTCATTGAGCTAGTGATATACTACAGCCTTTTGTATGCAATGCCTTATGACAGATTTAGTAACATCATCATTTATGAAGAGCAAGCACTGACAATTCAGCAAGTGGTAACATTTATTTATAATACTTAGTTTCCAATATACTTTATTTCAAAAGTAATGTTGCAGGTAGATGTGATGGAAGTCTTTTTCTATTGCGTAGCAGTTATGCTTCCTGAAAACTTTGAACATTTATATTATGATATACACTGATAAAATCAACTGAATGCACACATCTAATATATCTTTGCCTTTTTAATAGAAAATATGTGGATATTTAATTATGAATTAATATCTCATTAATTTCTGAAATTGAAAACCAAGTCCCAATATGTATTTATCATCTTATATAAATTGAATATTTATACTAGCAGTGTTTTTTCTTTCATTGCTTAATATTAAGTGCTTCTTTTTGCAACACATTTTCAGATGTGAAATAAAGTCAACAGTGTTTCCCAACATTATAATGCATGCCAGGTTATGGTGACCTTTACTTGCAATAGGGTGTAATATAAATTTGTTCCCCATTCTGTTATCCAAGGAGCCGGTGACCTATGATATTGGTGTAACTCAAATCCTTTGTGTCTTTTGAATGTTATCTCTTCTGTATCAATGAGATGTTACCAAACACTTCTTTTGGGAAGAATAGCATCAGATTAGACAAACATTGTGGAGCTTTGAACACAGAAGATCCTAGTTTACCCCACATGTTCAAACACGTGTATTAGCAGTTATCATTCTCAGCAGGACAGCTATTCAAATCTTCATTTCCAAGAATGACAAATGGAATTTGACATGCGATTGGCAGATACTTCGATAGAATTTCCAAAACCACAGCAAAAAATATTACATAGTCTCAGATTTAGTTAAAATTAAAAATATAAACCCCAATTTTGCCCTGGGCATAGCAACACAAGTTTCAACTGAAGTATTTGTATGGGGTGTTTTCCCCTAACGAAATGCAATTTGTGCCTGTACTTACAGAAATAGTATTCAATTACTCAACATTTGAAAGCACTGTTTTTAACTTTCTAAAAAGCAATTTCCTGTATATTTTTAATTCAGAATCATTTATACATATATATGTTTATGCATATATACATATGTATATATATTCAAACCCAATCTTATATAATCATGGATAGATAGATAGATAGATAGATAGATAGATAGATAGATAGATAGATAGATAGATAGATAGATAGATGAGTGTATTCACATAAAGATTTATAAAACAGTAATGTTCCTTACAGGGAAAACCATACATAAAAAAAAGTCTAAGTTAATGATTTCCTTCTTTTTTTCCCAGGAGGACAAAATAACAGAAGAATATTACATTACTTAACAGTTGCACTTTACATATTCAAGAAGTGTGAATTGAAATGACAGCTCTGATATCTCAGTGGTGTTGTGTCATGGCATGACTATTTTTCATAACAGACAGCATCACTTGCCTATCGGACTTCACCTGGATAACATAGAGTCCTCTTCCAGCTAAGTCTTCCTTATGACCTAAACTACTTGCCAATTTTTCTGTGACTTTCGTAAAGGAAATGGGAGCAATTTTTTATAAATTTACATGAAAAATATTTATCATCTCTCCAGCAACATGTTAATAATGGCATGAGGTGAAAATGTAAATTCCTTTGCTGTAGAGTAATATGAGAAAATTCAACATTTTGGGAAGCTATGTCATTCTAGAAAAAGGTGGTATATTATGATTGTGAAACAAATCTTTTGTATGCCACAGGAGACAGCACAGGGAACATTATTCCCCATTTCACAGAATCACAAAATCATTAAGATTGTAAAAGACCTTTAAGATCCTCAAGCCCTACTTTTGACGGGACACCACCATACCCACTAAACCATAACACTAGGAGCCATGTTCAGTTGTTTCTTGATCACTTCCTGGGATGGTAACTCCACCACTTTCCCTGGGCGGACTGTTTCAGTGCTTAACAAACCTCTCACTGAAAAAAAATTTTCCTGATGTCTGACCTGAACATCCTCCAGCGCAGAGGCCATTTCCTCTTGTCCTGTCATTAGTTGCCTGGGAGTAAAAGGCTGAACCCCACCGTACCAAAATCTCCTTTCAGGTGGTTGTAGAGAGAGATAAGGTGTCCTCTGAGCCTCCTCTTCTCTATACTAAACAATCCTATCTCACTCAGATGCTCCTCCTATGACTTACTCTCTAGACCCTGCACCAGCTTTGTTGCTCTTCTCTGGCCATGCTCCATCACCTCAATGTCTTTGTGAAGCGAGGGACCCAGAACTGCATCACAGGGTATCTACTCTGCTCCCTGTCTCTGTCTACCAGCTGAGGGGACATGGTTTCCCTGAGGATAGCTGGTCTTTCTGTTGAGATGGACTCAAAGAAGGCATTTTCCTCATCCTTGGTTAAAATTTGTTACATTTGTGTGGTAGAGCGCCCAAATTTATGGCTTAAAGAATAACTAATTTGGCTTACCTTCCCCAGATGTCTGTTGTAACAGGAAAGTTACTGAGCAGTGCCGGCTGTGGAGTATAGTAGAGTTTTATGCAATGAATGGATGTTCAGCAGTAAGAACTTTAGACCAAGTTCTTATAATTTTAGAGCAAGGAACAGAGAGTTGAACACTAACTCTAGCCTAGCTGTCTAGGCACCTTTTCTATGTCTTTTAATTGGTGATAATGAAATCTTAGATCAAACTAGACCAAACAGACTTCTAATCTATGGACATTTAAAGTTAGCTGAGATGAATCTCACTCCTGAGTATATTTCTTCACTGTATGATTTGATCAGGCCATAACAAATCCTAATAAGATTCACAAGTGATTTCATCTGGGAATTGGGAGCAGACAATACAATGAACTACTCTCTCTCTATTGCTGTTTGCTGCAGCACTGGATAATGAAACTTATTCCAGAATCTATTTTTTCCTCTTGACTAGAAACCACTCAACTTATTTCATGTTTCTTTCTTTCTTTCATTTGGCTTAGCTTTTTTACTGAAGTTCAACAAAACTTGCATCGTTGCTACTATGAAAATAGATAAAATATGCATGGTGAAACATGGAGTTACTGGCTGGAAATGCCAATGAAAAGAAGTCAGACATAGATAAAACAGCGAGCAATGAAACTAAAATTTTCTCATTAAGAATATAAAGTCTGGATATTGAATTTCATCCAAATGCTAAAGGGTACAGCATGCAACACACAAAAGAATTAAAAAATGACTGATACTTACAGTATACAAACAAATTAGCAGGAGCTGACCGAAATTATAAGGTTGTTATTGCACATTAAAGTTAGATGTCATTTTCCCTAATTTAAGGGTATTCCAATTAGAGTTAACCTGAAGGTTAGCTACTTTCATCTTTATCATCTTTTTGATAGTGTTAGCACAGATGTTGTGGCACCACGGAAATTATATGCATCATAAAAACGCAGCTAATTATCAGTGAACTAGTCACTTCTTATATAGAATTTGTTTAATATCTTCAAGTGAATGTTTGTGACCCGTTTGTTTGATAACACCATCCATTATTGACCCATGGCATGTCCTGTCTATCTTTCCTTTCTTAAGCTTTAAGTGTTTGTCTGGCATTGCATTTTCTCTTGCTGGAGACGAGAACAGTTGAGGCTGATGGGGGAGGTTAACATTTAGCACTCACTGAGTTTCTTTGAGCACCTTGAATTTTGTACTCCAATTTGCCTTTGCATTTGAAATACAAGGATTGCTTGTGCACTGTTAGCACAAACAGGATGTGGTGAGTTGTGTTAATAAGCATCTAAAAAGACATTATTTTGTTAATTTGTTATTAAAGAAAGTACATATCAGAACTATGTTTTTAATTATTATGCAGCATTTCGTAAAGTTTAAGATGGATTATGGGGGAATTACAGACTTTTTTGGTGACTAAATTTTTTTTAAATTCTGGAGAATATATGAAACAAAAACCAATTTCAGAGAAGCTTTGAAAGATTTCTTATCGATAGCACTTGAGTTTGATTAAACTCAGAATTGTGCTGATTTTCAGGGTAAAGTAGAATAAAAAACAAAGCCTTAACATATTGAAATATTTCTCTACATATTTTAGGAAGAAAAAAATCTTAGAGCTAAGTACTCTTCAGTGAATACATTATTCAGTGAATTTTGTCATTTTTCATTGAATAAATTATTCAATTACTTCTCTTCTGAGTATTTGACTAGGTCTATTATGGATATAATACCATTCATTGAATATATTACTCAACAAAAATGTATATTATCTCAGTAAACTGTTCAATGAATATTTTTCCATAGAATTTTCCCACTTTTATCCTTTCTTTTTTTTACAACTGTATAGAATAATTTATAGTTTTCACACCTGAAGACAGATTGACTGACCTTGAAAAACTGGTAAAGTGAATCTGAGATTTCCTTTTTTTGTACTGAAATTTTGTTATCATTCAAAAACATGGAGCTGAATGTGGACTACATTTTATTTATTGCTGTCATCCAATGCCAAGCCAAATCACATAGAACCTAGTTGTTAGAAATTATAGCTGTCATAATAACAGACTCAAAATATAAGAAGATGCTAAAAAAATTAAGAAGATGACAAAAATGAAAGACTAAATGAGCTACCTACTAGGAAGTTACATATATTCAGAAGGTAGACTGATATGGCAGATACCACTCACACAGTTGGTTGATATACTTGGTCTTTGACTTTGTATAGAATTTCTAATATCGCAAATAAAAAAATAATTGGGAAGGCTACTGTGCATGAGGGACCTTTTTTAACAAATGTTTCATTAACATGTACTGTGTAAAGGCTTTGACTGTCTGAAAGATTAAGGGCTACTACTTTTACAAGGACTCAGGCTGTCCACCTGGTCATTGACTGCCCTGTGAATCACCTAAGGTGACAGATTACTGCTAAATTAATAAAAATCATATTAAGAAAAGCAGAAGTTGATAATGGACTATGAAATACCTTTTGCATACAATACCATTCAACCAAGCATCATGTCCTTTACAAGGAGACACTAAAGAACTCTGCAACAAAAATTAGGAAGACAGAAACCCCTAAGTAATGTGGCATTATTTTACTGGGTGTAAATACACTTCTTCTGGAACTTCAACTTTGCAAGCCAGCATTTGTGGAACTCAATTCTTGGAACACAGGATTGGAATGGATCTTCTGAGTGAGAAAATCTTTTTCTAGAATAAGGTGAGACACTCATGTTGTGCATTTGTATCAGCTTTCAAATGTCAGATTCAGACAATTCCAAGATGGGGTTTGGGATCATTTTCTCATACCATTAGAAAGGCTGACTTAGAATCTCTTACTCCTCATGGTCTTTCTTATAACTCCAACCTGCATTTTCTTAGGGCAGTTTATTCATGAACTAATACTGTTCATTGTTTAGCTTAAAAAGCTCTCTTCTGTCCCTGATTTATTTCTGTCCTCATGAATAAACAAGGACAATGAAAACAGAGAGCAATATAATATTTTTTCAGCCTTTATTGTATCAAGGGAAACAAGTAAATGATTTTATTCTTTCATGTTCTCCTTGTAGGAAATTTGTAATGTAATCAAAACAAGTAACAAGAACAGTGTATGTATTTAATATGTAGCAGGTCTAGCCATGAATAAAGTATCTGTTGTCCAACCATCAGCTAGGATAAAGAACAAAAAGTCACTGCCTGCCACAAGGTATTAAAATTCAGGCCCAACAAAGGGACATAAATTCCATTATATGCAGCTGTGAAGTGTGAATTTCCTTCTTCCTGCTATGTGCAAAAGACTCCTACTATAAGGACATCTGCATGTAAAATGTCCATCCACAGCCACACATACTGTGATCTTCCAGGACTTACTTCTCAAGGCAGAAGCCAGCTTCAGGATGGCAGACTTTTCTTCCACTGAGCATCCAAGCTGCCAGCAGTGAAAAATTCAGAGTCAGATGGAGGAATAAAACCAACGTAATTCTGGTGGTTGGTAGTTAAAACCTTTGACAGACATATGCTGGGCTGCTGCTATCATTTGTATATGGCAATCATCTACTATGAACATTTTCCTGAATTAAATGGTTCATGTTAGTAAGCATGGAGATGCCATCCCAGATGTCACAGATGCTATCCTTGCACTTAACTGTATTCAGAAATCTAAGTTAGGTGCCCAGGTACTATACTCCCCACATTGCATGACTCATAACTCGTTAGATACCCCAAAATAACATGCAAAGAAGCCAGTGGACTGCTCTGGTTGTTGCAGGAAGTCAACAAAGGAAATTCTGATTACCTCACATTCCACTGAAAGTATCACATCTTGATGAAAAATGCAAATTTTGGATAACATCTTGTCACAGATTTGAAGTTTTTATAAATACAACCTCGCTTACAGAAATTGTAGACGTGTTTCACAGCCGTTCTAATAATTCAGAGCCTCTGTCATAATTGCATTCGATGAGTCAAGCTTTTATGCTGCATGCTTTTACTATTTTCAGTGATAGAGCTTTACTTTCTTAGTCGTATTTTTGCCAAACAGGTGTTGGCTGAGGAAGATTTTTGTATTGGTTCTTTCATACAAGCAAGGCCTTCAACAAAAGACAGTGTTCCCATGATTAGTGGACTACATAGATCTGTCTTCACCTTTCCAACTTCCTCGCTCACTTGCTTTCATATAAACAAAAGCATTTTGATACTGGTTTTGAAGTAATACCAAGACTGGTTCTTTCATCATAACAAGCTTTCCATTATTGAAGGAAAACAACAAGTAGAGATCACAGAATAGTTGACTGCAAACTCAAGGTGAAAATGTAGCCTAAGTCAGTGAAACTTCGCAGACACTATCAGCTCTTGGTTAACTATTATATTAAAACTTCCTATGCAGTATTATATGTGGTACCTACAGGACTTTTAAGCCTTTCCTGGAAATATCTAGCCTCAAAGAGTCAGTATGATACAAGAGATAAATATGACACCACCTTCCCCAATGATATCATGAGCCAGAAAGAAAAAAAAACATGTAAAAGGAAATTTTGATATTTGTAAAAAAATCACAAGCAGCAAGCCTTCTTTCTTTCATATTTAATAAAGATCTTTCCAGTCAGCTGCAGCTGATGATAAGTATAATATCTTTAAATGGTTAATCCAAGGATCACAGCTCAAGTGCTTTATGTGGTTAGGAGCAAGGAAAGCTGTTAGTAGACTCAGTGTGCATTTCATAAATCCAAGGATTTTTTTATTCCTTTTATTCCCTTTTTCCTTCCTCCTTTTTTTTTTTTTTTTTTTAAGTTTTTTGTTTGGCTTTCTACTATATCTTAAATGCTTTATTTTTCAGAGGGCAGATAAGACTTAGTTCTTCACGTAAAACTACAGCTTAGCCATTACTTAGTCTTTCTCTGTTACGGAAGAGGTCCTGTCTGCGCACAGATGTCTCAGATTAAATTGTATCTCACAGTCCTTACAGTGCTCAGTACTAGATGAACTGCCAAAAGGGCCGTAGGCAAGAACTAAATTGCTTTGGTTTCAGTACACAGTGAATTTGGCTCAGACAAGCTGAATCAGTACATTAAATGCGAATCCCTCACAGATTTGAAAGCAGCCTTTAGCACAATTATTGACTGTGAGTGATGATTATGTCTAATTGAAGGAGACTTTTGCTACCTGTAGCTCAGTTGGAGTCCATGAGAGCCACAGCAAGGCACTGCATCTTAATTCAATGTTCCAGCTTGAAAGAAGCAATTGAACCTAAATCCTGAAGTGTATACACATGGTCGATAAACTTTAATAAACTTTACAGGTTCAGTAACTAGACTGAGTGTATATAATTCAATTTTTTAATTCAGGAAGGGAAAATAGCTAACAAGTGTGTTAGGCTACAATAATGTATTAGTTCATCTCATGCAGAGGCCCTCTCGGTAAAAGGAAAAGATATAGTTTCATGCTTGCCTTTGGAACAAGTCATAAATCTGCTGTTTTATATACTATATTAATACTCTACAGGTAGGAGATTACCAGGTTACTTGGGTATGGCCCAACTTCCAGTAAATTTGTGAAGAAAATAAAATAATTTGACAATTTTGCATCTTTTACTAACGAAGTTATGCCAATAATAAAGAGAAATGAATGCTTTTCCTAATAGATTCTGCCTCTCTCCCCAAGATTTTCTGGCATGCTTTCATGGTGCAACAACACTATTGTGGAAAAAAAAAAAAAAGAAAAAAATATATTCTATGTCTCAATCCTTCCGAAAAAAAGTTATTGATTTTTCTCAGTGAACAAAAATAGATATTCTCAGGGGCCCTACAATCAGAATTGTGTTTTCTTTCTGTTCTATAAAAAAATAAAAATCTGTCAATGTGTTCACAGCAAACATTTCTCTCACACAAACATTTGTTGTGATCTATTAGATCTTTTCCAGGCTTAGATTAGGATCCCTTGGCACCATTATTATGATAATATTCACAGAAAGCACTGTGACAAAGTATTTTTTCATATTTTCCGTGAACATGCAACTATGCGAATCACGAAAACTTTACATTTAAATTGCTTCCTTACTAATTAATTGATATAAAAGGGAAATATGAGCCATAGAGGGTGTTTGTTCCCTCATTCCAGGGGGTTACTTACATGTTTTGTAGGCCTGAGCTTTTAGAAATGAAAAATTAATTTGAACTTTTTCTTGGAAAAACAGTATATATCACATGAAGGCTGTAAAGGGATATCTACGGTAACATATTTTTGCAAAATCCATAACCAATAGTACACAAAAAGCCTTGAAATTTATTATGAAGTATCTATGGTTGCTACATGCAGACAAGCCCACACACCATTTCTATTGTGTGTCATTTCAGGCTAACAACCCCAAGACTAGGGAGTATCAGAACTAGGTATGTATCCTTTATGTATACTTTCTGTAATGTCCTAGATTTAAAGCAGCAAAAGTCTTAAAGGGGTCTGCTAGCAGAAAGGTTTAAATTCGCAGCACAGCCTGCAGTCTCTTGGGTTAATAGATTAACTAATGATGGCTCTTTGAAATTTTAAAGTAGATAAACTTTATAAAAAACACACTCTCTTGTGTATGGTTTCCAGGTTTATGATAAGAACAAGTATGGTTTTCCAAGGCTCCAAGGAAACTATAGAGCAATAGCTTCCTCTGGGTTTTTCCCTATACTTTACTTTTTGGGTTTGTCATTACTAAACTTATTTTGCCTGTACTTATATCTTATCTACCTTGGCTCTTTGTTGTCCTTTGGATATGCTGTTTCTTCCACTCTTCAGATTTTCTAATTGTAACTACCTGCTTTCCATTATTTCTAAACTTTACTACCACCATCTTCATGCCTTCTCATTTTACTTTAATCAAGCAGTCATTGCCTCTTTCCCCCTAGCTATGAGATAACAGTATTCTCTACAAAGTGCCTTGCATTTCGTTATTCTTTTATTGCTAATTCAAGTCTGCCTACTCTATTCCCCTTATGTCCTGGGTCTGGCGGATTTCCACTTGCAGTATCATTCTTCTCTCAATATTTCCTCCTACTTCTCTGAACAATCTCCTTTCCAACACTCGTCAAATTTTTCTTCTCTTCCCAGATGTGTCATCTTCCTCTTCTAAGTCTTCTCCCCTCTCTCACGGTTTAGGATGGTAAATCCTTAGCCCTGGAGAACAAGGGGACAGATTTCCTCAACTCAGTTCTGTTTTCCAACAGCACTTCAACCTGCAGACATCAGTAGCGAAATTGTAGGGTTATTCTGTGGGAATATTTTATGTACAATGTGATCAGCACTCCAAGCTGTGGGGAGGAAGAATATTATTTGACTAAGTGAGCTGTCATCAACGTGAATAAGTATGCATTCAGCATATGCAAAATGTAATTTGTTCAAAATTTAAAACATGATACTATTTAGGATATCTTGAATAATTCAACTTATTCAAGCTGAATTCGCAGTTCAGCCATTTTCCGAAACACAAAGCTGCTAGAACAACTGAAAGGAAGGATCTTGTAAATTTTTAGCAGTGTCAAACTCTGGCAATCCTACTTGAAATAAAAAATCAGGCACATGGTACGGAGAATTTTAGAGCAAAGAAGACATGTCTAAATTAAAAGAAAACAAATGCTGTATTTTAAAAAGGAGTATCAGGCAACCAACCTTGCTTACTGTATTGTTCACTGTTTCAGTGAGCATTCCTGTAAATGGAGGGGAACAGTGGAAATGAACTGCATTATTTTTTCTTGAAGTTGGTGGAATGGCATTTTCCAGACAGTCTCTGGAATGTAATATTTTTTTAGCATTCATCTAGAAAAGTTTAAATAGTGATCCTAAAATAACATTACATTTTAACTACCAAACAATAGAAAAAATATCTAAAAAATAAACCACTGAGAAAAATAAGAATCATCTTAGTTTAGGATATCATATTATCTTACATAAGTTTTTGAACCAGGATTTTTAATTAGAGAGTTATTTTTATGAAAAGGCTCATGTCTTCCTTTCTCACTGTTGTGAATTCCTTTTTTAAATCAGTAATTTGTAAAACATTTCTTGCAGTTAATCTTTTTGTAGAAAGGAAGATTAAGGACTGCTTCAGAAAATAAAATAATGTAGAAAAACATAAAGCTGTTACAATTTAAAAAAAAAAAATGTTGGTATATAAAAATTGGGAGAGAAGGGAAGGGAGATTTTATATTAAATTTACCACATATGTTTGAGCTCTGTTGACCCAAGCTGTCATGCACATGTAAGTAGAACTGGCAACGAAGTCAGCAAAATGCCATAACGCATTATTGCTTCATTTTTTGATGCTGTTGAATATAAGAGTTATTATTTTTCATAGGAAAGCTCAATGAAAGCTTTACAACCATTCCAAAGTGTTAATTCGGGTTGGTTTTTGGGGGTTTGATTGTTTGTTTCTTTGTTTGTTTTTAATACATGTTTCTTTTATAGATTTAAGCTAGAGCAACTGGGCTTGAAATGAACAGTGACCAGAAAAGTGTGTTGTTCTGTCTCCAAAATTACCCAATCCTTCACATGAAAATATTTGTTCATTTGGTTCTAGAGGCCTGTTGCTTAAATTTCCAGCCTTCATCTCTGTGTTAATTGTACTCTAACCCACAATTTCTCTGAGCATGCTCTATTTCTACCCCCAGTCTACAACACAGAAGGCAGCTGACCTACAGGTTTGGGGAATACCATTTGGCTTGGCACTAAAGTTATCACGAGGGAAGTCAGCAGGTCACTCCCAGCTGTCAGTCTGTGTTTCTGTTGACTGATAATAGTGCACTGCAATTTAGGTTTGTTATTGGAAATACTGCAATGATCCTACATCAGGAGCCAGGTGAGATACAGTTGTCCATTTTACAAATCTAAGAGACTTTATAACATTGCCGGTCACATCCCTGGGAATGGACTTTCAGTACCTAACACGTTAAATCTCAGATTCTGCTTTTCCAAACTGAGGTGTCATGAAACAGCAGCTATATCCAGAATGAGATCCAGAAACTTCCCACAGTTACTTATTCTCTTGAACACGACTGAGCAGGAAGCAATGACTTCCTGAGAATGGCAGCAGATCCCACTTCCTGGTCCTCACTGAATTTTGGAGTCAACAGAGCCAGGAACTGCTGTCTTGCACAGAAGCAAATAAGTCACCTGCTCAGTGACCAGTCACATCTTCCCTCTCGAGCAGAAGGGCATGCTGAACTGCCAATCAATGGAATTTCTTAATTAGTAGAAGAGAGTGGAACAGTGGAACAGACTATCCACAGAAGTTGTGGATGCCCCATACCTGTAAGTGTCCAGGGCCACCGTGGGTGGGGCTTTGAGCCTCGTTTCATGGCAAGTATCTCTGCCCACGGCAGTGGAGTTGGAACTGGATGACCTTTAACGTCCCTTCCAACCCAAACCATTCTATAAATACCGCTCTTGAAATGCTTAAATTTGCCCACATATCTACTGTTCAGAACCTCATACTGAAACCTACCGAGAAAACTGCCCTTTGAGGCTGGGTCACGCATAGAAAAACACCGCTTACCATTACTAAAAATTACTTTTGAGCAAGGGACTGAACTGTGTGTGGAGGGTCAGAAGGTCCTAAGTTTCAAATAAAACTGGTCAAAATAATTCTTCCCCACAACATATAGTTAAAAAAAAGCTTTCTTGTACTAATGCATAAAAAATGACAAACTTATCCTTTTTGAGATTTTAATGAAAATTTAAAACTCTGAAAAGCAAACTCTGCAATTCCTATTTACAAATTCATCAAAAGGTTGTGTTTCATGGAAATATTTTTCTTCATGACATACTCCATTTAAAAAAATAGATAAATTAAAGCAGACTTTGAAATATGCTATTCTGAAAGTGAATTTTAACATTTTAAAGTTATTTTAATTTCATTACCTTTATTTTATGACATATCATATTGTTATAAAAATAAGTCTGAAGCAAAACATTTCAATCATTTTAAGAGAAAATATTTGACAATATGTTTTCATTTCATTTCATTACAGAAAAAAAAAAAAATATTTTTTTTCTGAAACATAAGATCCAGTTCTCACCCAGCGATATTTTTTGTCCCACAGGCACTAAGCACACCTCCAAGAACCGATGTGTTATGAAGGAAGAGCAACATCAAGGTTTTTATTTTTTTTACAGCATTGGATTGGGGTTTAACTGAATTTAATTATTTCAGAGCATACTTTTTGTGTGGTCAGACTTGCTCAACACAGTCTACCTTGGGTGATTCCATTCACTTAAAAAATTCTAATAAGACATCAAAGTGATATGTGGTAATTATACCACTGAAAGTATGTTATTAGCGAAGATTAGATTTATGTTTTGCTAACAGATGATATAACAAAACAGCTATAGCTATGGCAATCATACTGGTATAAATGGGATGAATTCTTACAACATTCATAATTGTTTTTTGAGGTCCCAGGAAAACATTTGTATGCAGTGGTCGGCATCCACTTTAGATGCCAAGTTTGTATTAAATATTTCAAGTTGTGTTTTTTAAAATTGTTGAGATATTGGTGAGAAAAAGGCACATATTCTATCTAAAAACAAAAGAGGTGCTAGGAACTTACAGTACATTGAATCTGATACCAGCTGCTGGCTGCAGACTGTAGTCATCGCAGCTTTTGAATTCTGCCTAGGTTAAAACTTCTCTAAAATTATAGTCCTAGTAATCAAAACTTGAATTTGGTGATCTGTTCTACATACTAGGGATATACAAATTTAATAATTGTGTAGATTAGACCTAGGTTTTGCAGATAAATACACTATGGAACCAGTAGCATCAGAACAAATAAGTGACTGCATACGCTCAACTAAAAAGTACTGAAAAAATCTGGTTTTTCTGAAAGAACCTCCGCACTTTCTGAGTAATGCCTACCTTTAAAATGCCTTACATTTTGTGAATTTCTTTTCCTCAGTTTTGGGGTACCTTTCATAGTAAAAACTTTTGCTGGTACCCAATAGTCTAGGTAGCGCAATAATTTATGCTTATTGATACAGAGAAAATTATGGTGCACTGATATCCAAATGAAGTATTAATAGCAGAATAAACAATTTTAAGTCATGAAATTCTGGATGCTGTTTCTTTCAGTGTGGTTCCTTAGTCTAATGGCATATCCCGTATTTTTATTATATGTATGACTAAATTGAATTTTGCATTTAACAGGGAGAAAAGATTTCAGAATTATTTAATGTAAAAAACCTGCCTTTTTGCTTAGGCAGAGGTAATGATTTCCACAAGAACACCAACATATTTGATGCACCATGGGTGGTCCATGATGCAAAAGGAATTTTCCTGAAAATTCAGAACAGCAACATGTATCTAGCCCAGACTTCAGCAGATTAAGTTAATCACATTACATTCTACTTTCAAAATCACCTTTGCAATTGATTAGAAATACACTACACAGTGTGTAGTATTCAAAACTCATGAAGTTCTGAAATGCTTAAAATATGATCCCAAAAAGAAACAGTGTACTTATCTGGAACAGAAAATATTATTCTGTGATGAAAAAGTACATGAAATTTTCAGTAGAGGAAAGCTTGGGTAGAACCATTAATTCTTTGTGGGATCAGCATGACTTTTCATGCTTAACTTCTGTGACAATGACAATCAGAGCACAGTTTATAGAGCACCATTGACAAGATTGAAGAACTGTTTTCAATTCTGCATTAAACACAGCACTGATGCAACGGACATCAAACTCTGCACCATGGGGCAGAAATACAATGCAGAATAGTTTCTTCGCAATTTTTTTTTTGTGTGTGTTTTATTTAGCATTTAAGACTGATTTGATATTTTGGAAATATTCAGTAGGTGGATACTAAAGCCAACTAATTTCATTAATGGGTTTATCACTTTTTACACCTGCTGTTCAGGTTTATGATTTGACTTGCTGTGAACAACAGCAGTTGTTCCCTAGTCAGGGAATCTCTCATCCAGCAGAGAATCTTATCACATGTCAAAGGCCCTAAGAGGCAGATGATGGGGGAATTGGTTTGGTAAAAGTGTGATAAAAGTGTGACATTCCACTTAATAATTATGTTTTCATTGAAGTAGAAAATTTCATGTTTCACTTGTACCATACAGTGGCATGTGGAAGTGGTTTTCTTTCTAACCAGGCCAGTTGAGATCTATGCTGAGTATAAACAATTGCCATTCTGCATTTTAGTGGGAGCAATAGCGAATGGGTCTAATGTAAAGATGTCTCTGACCTGGAGCAACTGGCATCATGCTGGAAAAAGGTTATTCTGCTGTATAGGCAAATCTGCCCCTCCACACATATATGCAGAAGACTGGGATCATTCCTGGGTTATTCCAGCTGGATTCCACTATGTCTGGAAAAGGTTAAGAATGCCCAGGCAGCTTTTTATGTCTTTTCCTACCCAGTGCGTGTCATTTCAGCAAACAGATACAATTTGATAAAGGCTCCTTATAAGAATTGTTATGAGCATTTTATTTTAGAGGAGGGAAAATGAATAACTGTTTTCCCTTTCCTTTGTGGCATGCAAACTCCCTTACATTTGCACATTATGCAAACTTCAAGGAGAAAGCAGTTAGTATGTCAGAGAACCAGCAATGATAACACTTGAGCAGAGCAGTCTGCAGCAGTCTCTTTAGTTTCACGACAGGCACATTAGTCTGGATGTTAGCTGCTTCGCCTTAATTGGATTGCTTGCATAAATTGCAATACAAGGTGGACATGTGATAGCTTTCTTTTTCACCAATCAGTCATGTCAAGAGAACCTTATGTATTTTATATAGAAAGTAGAAAAAATGATAATTTGAAGAGATGAGAAGATGGTGCAGGGTAAAAGCTGATATTCTTCCTTTATAACAGATAGCCCCAAGTTGTAGAGGCCATTATTTCTTGCATTTTCAGAGCAAATGAACTTGACAGATGGCTGTGTCACCTAAACCCCTACCTACCAACTTGATTATGCAGAAAACAATACAATAGAAAAGAAATCATTACTGAAGGAACCTGGTTAGTCCACAGAGGGCTGAGCGGTGCAAAAGAACAAAATTACAGTTGTGGAATTGAACAGCAAGAATACATTTAACATAAAGTGGGTTACAGCAAGGCAATCAGTCATGGCTAAAGCTATTGTCTAGGCTTGCTTGCATGGTATATGAAGTAATCTGTCATCTACCACAGAATTTATGCTTAGTTTATAGCAGAAAAATACAAAGGTTTTGCCAGAGCATGTTCTGGTAGTCTTAAGTAGCTCAACTACAGATCTATGAAATTAAAATTATGGGAATTAAGGACATTTTTCTGCTTTCAATCTGTTTTGGAGGACATTAACACCAAAGTAGTTTCTTCTCTGTTCTTTCCTGTTACTCAAACATTAATGAAATCACACCACTTAAGAAATGACAAAACAGACTGGGCAAGGTAAAAACTCAGCACCAGTCCAGATTACACAGCCTTACCATTACTCCATGAAAAGTTACTCTGGATTTGCTGGAAGTCTGGCTAGGAACGACATCCAATAAGGCAGGAAGAGCAGCTATTCCTGATGGCCCAGTCCCCACTTCGTTAATTTTTATACATTCTTTGCAAAAAGATAAAATCTCTTATCAGTATTATTACTACTTCTCAGAGGTATTATTGTATGATCTCATGCATCATTTGCAACAAAATGGGCTCCCAGTGTCTTTCTGTTTCTCCCAATAGTTTCAAGCAATACAAACTACTACTATATGCTTGAGGGCTTACCACCCGCAAAGACCTCATGTTAACTAATTATTTCAATTAACTACTTTTGATATAACCCAGAACTTCTAGTTTGCCATTAACACCATTGCAAATATCAGGTTTAGCATGCCATATAATCCATAGAAGCAGAAAGTTCAGCTGCTTTCATTTTGCAATTCCCTTTCAAAGCGTTGTTGAAAAAAATCACATCCTCAAAAAAAAAAAGTTTCATTATTTTTGTCTTAGAGCCATGGCTACACACTTTGTTCACAACAGCAAGGTAACTTGTTAAAATAGTTGTAACCATATTTTATTGGGGATTTTTTGTTTGTTTGCCCTGGAATGAAGATTAAATATTATGACTTCAGTTTATTATCATTCTTTACCATGAAAAAATTATCAGGTCATGAACCAAAAGAACAAAAGTTACTAGACTGGAGTTATTTTCATGTAGGAGACTCAAATTTGATAGATTGTTTTCAGGACTCAAATTTCATTCTGTAAATTACATAAAGCCTAGATTTTCTCCTTTCACTTATTCATTACATAATGTAGTAACTTTTGTAATATCTTCAGACAACTAAAAATCTATCAGTGAAAGAAGCAATCAAAAAGAAAGCCTGATACCTGCATCACCTATGAATAGATTCATGAATTTACAACAAAACAAAGTGCGCGCGCGCGCGCACACACACACACACACACAAATAGAAAAACATCAAGTATTTTATTTAGTGAGGGGAAAAAGGTAATCCCTCAAATATAGAACCCCGACCTGGATTTACTCTTTTTAATTCAGTCAGAATCTCTTTTGCTGAAATATAATTATTTATCTGTATGCCAGCTTTCTTACTGTTGAAACAGTGAATTTACATAGTCACTATACTGGTACATCTCAGTAACTGCAAATTGGGACTCAACTGGCTAATAAAACACAATTAAAGTGCATATATTTGCAACATCATCGAATGACTTCCCTCTGTAGTGGTGTGTTGGAAAGAAGTGTTTCTCAGCACAGCTTGGTTCCCAGTGTACCATAAAGGAAGATACACCACCCCTTCCTCCTGTTTTGTACAACATTTTTCTTTCAAACACAACATGATATGGATTATAAAAAGAAAAAAAAGACCACCAGATTAGCTAGATTTTAAAAAGACTTATGATCACTCTGTATCTTTTTCTACTCATCTCATTCCTTCTCTCATACATGTGGAGGTTTTTTTTTTTTTTTGTATTTGTTTGCAGAGGGGTGAATTTAAAAGGTTTGATGCAAGTAATGGAGAGTCAAGGCTACTGGAAAAAAAAAAAAATGGAATGGGGAAAAAACTCTCCCTACAGATCACAGTGGAGTTCCCTCTCAGAAATAGTTCTTTCTCAATTACCAAGCTTCTCTGATATTTAGTATGCACATGACTGGTTCCCACTTTTACCCTGTCCCTTTTTGGGACAGTCACGTGCTCACATCACTGAAAACCCACCCTAGTGGCAGGTCAGCAAGCATACAGGAGTAAGAGTGGAACTCCTCAGCATCCTGAGAAAAATACAAGGAAGATGGAATGTTCAGAAAAGAAGAAACTGTCTTCATTTCTCTGCCACTCCCAAGCCTCTTGCTGCCATATTAAAACTGTTTGGAGCCAGGTAAAGCCAAACATTCTTTGAGGTATTTTTATCAGCAGCATGTGGTGCAACCTATGCAGATGAAGTTTTCAATATTTCCCCAGTGCTGCAATCATTAGCAGCTCAAACAGCTCTGCCATGTCTACTTTGGAAGCTTGTGCCTCTTTTCTTGGTCTTGGGTTCAAAGAGTGACTCTTTGGAATACCTAGGGATTGAGCCTAGGGAGCAGAGGAGAGTTCACATCCTCCTATGAGGGGTTAGGAACAGCTCATTAAATAAGGCTCACATACCTTTTACTTTTCTTGCACAACAATGCTGTCTGCATTTTTTAATGTATTGGTGTAGGATTTCCAGATCTCTCCTAGGTTTGACAAAATGCATGCTTTTGGTAATGCTGACCAGAAACCACATGATTGGCTGCAGAATACTCCAAGAATACCACCTATTTAGCAATGAAAGCTTACCTACAGACATAAACCAAGGGCAAGATATGTACTACCTACCTTATCATGAGTCAGTGAAAGTACACAAACAAGAAAATAAATAAGTTCAGAACAGGGCAGTTTAAACCATATCTATTCATTTGGATGAGGCTTTCTTGTGGAGCACACTGGACAAATGCCTGCCCAAAACAAGCTGCAGCACTTTCACAAGGAGACACAGAAGAACAAACCAAATCAGAATAATTCAAGGGGGCAGGACACTCTGAAGTTCAAATAACCCTTAAGCAACTGTATTACTGTATAACAAAATGGTGTAATTTCTATTGAAAACAGAGAAAATGAGCTTGGCAAATGACTAAATCACCTTCATAAGAACTGTTACTGCAGAGCAGAAAGGCCTGTTTTGGTGTCTAATGGTATTGACAGAAAGGAAGAGAAAAATACTGATTTCAAACTCCTAGAAGAATTTGTTAAAAACTTCTTCAGTACTGAAACTAAGCCAGATTTTCCCCACTCTTTTTAACAGCAACTATTCTGCTCCAGCTTTGATGAATGTGATGTCTTTGCCATATCCAGAATTTAGACACACATACCCCCTGGTATTGATATTATACCTTTACCTATATTTTATTAAGAGTCCTAACTATAACAATCTTTTTCAGTCCTTTTGATTCCTATTCAGCTCATCTTTGAAAAATTATGTTTTGTTTTCCCATCATTGCTCTATTTCCGAACTCTTGCTCCTTCTGAAAGATCATCAGGATATTGCATGAGAAACTCAAGGACTGCAAATATACAAGGGAAGAAAAAACTTTCAAAGGTGTCTCTGGAAGTTGTTGGAAGGTGATGTTTCAGCATCCAAAATGTGAAGGCCATTGTGGGGATGCACGTGACATTTAGGGTGGAACAACAATAGTTTCTAGAGGATGTATTTATTAATGTATTGATCTATGTCTGTATCACCTCACATCCAGTATTGGACTGGGATAGAGCATAACAAAGGTTCAGAACAAGTTCTCCTTTCCCTATGTGCTTATTAAATCTTGAAGGAATTTAATAGTTCACTTCTTTTCTAATAAATTAAATTAGTACAGAAGTAATTTTTTAACATCAAGAATATAATTCTATTTTGACTGAAAAGCTCACAACATAATAACTAATAGTTTAGCACAGCTTTATCGAGACCATACCTCTAGCTTCCTGATTTCAGATATTTTTCTCCTCTCCTTTCATGTGCAGTCAGAATTTTGCCAGAGCAACCTATGCTTCTGTTGCTACTCAAATTCCCAATATCCGTCAGATTAATGCCAGGATAGGATGTAACAGTGATCCTCTTCTGCTGACGCACTCTGTACTCTGAACAAAAAAAAATATCTCATTTAAAACTAAACCTCAGATTACAAGAATCACATTCTCCCTCCTCTAACTCGGCCTGTGTTTTCACTTTATCCAGGGTAGATTTTGATCTTGCCTTTGTCATTTCCTGGTGTACTTTCAGCCCTTCACCTGAGTCAAAGACACATGTTCCTCACAGGCTAAAACTGCTTTGAGGACCAACTTTCCTCATACTTCATACTTAGCATATCAGCTGCTTGTTCAGCTCAATTTTTATGTATTTTTTCTGTAGGGTAAGGAATCCAAAGCTTTTCAGTTACTGCGTGAAATAAACGTATGTGTGATTAAGTGCTCCATCCGATATTATTAACCTACCAGGGATATTTTATTTTGATTAGTGGGCTGAGTGCTAATGTGATTGCAAATTCTAGAGATAAGAAAAATATCACTGAGTTCCTCTCCCTAGCAGGATACAGTTTTCCCCAGATGTATGTCAGATAATAGTTGTTCATCTTGTTTTAAATAACAATCTCACCTTGGAGTTTATACCTTGTCTTTAACTCCCCAAGTAATGATATTACTGTTTGGGATTTTTATTAAAAGCAGTGATTTTTTCCTCTACATTGAATCTGCAAACATAATTAATAACATGAAATTGACCTGATTAATTGCTGACACTGCAATTTTGCAGCTGATGAAGTGCACTTCGATAAGTAATATTCACTGGCTGCAGCTACCTTGCTCGTATGCTGGTGGAACTGGGATTCCTTCAGAACCAGCACACTTCCCAGCTAGCCCTGGACTAACTTGGACTACTGGACTTTTTTAGACATGTCAGGCTATGAGCCTCATTTATTTTCAGTAGCAAGTACCATCGGGACCATTTACAGAGACTCCTGGTACCAGTATTAAGGCAGATGGGATATTTAGGCGAAACCAGTCTGGGGCATCATTCCCTGCCCATTGACATGGGAAATATATACAAAATGGGTCCCTCTAATGGGTGTCCCTCTAATGGGTAGCATGTGAACCCATTTTTCTCTAAAGACCCTATATAAATATGTGAATGTGAAAGTGTGGCAATTAAATTCTGTCTTTCATTCATTATTTGTTTGCTGAAATCCAGTTCTAGAAATGCGTTAAGTATGTGAAGTGCTCTGTGAATTCAAACTAATAACACATACACCTCATTGTATTTAATTATTGCTTTTGTAGTGGCTGGAGTGCAGTCACCTGTTTTCTTTACCAGTAGGCTGAAGAAGAGTCAAAATCCCAGTACTTGATCCTGTTGCTGCCTACTCATGTGTTCTGCTTATTAAAAAGTTAATTGTATACTCTGACATTGGCTTTTAAAGGTGAATCTCACCTTGCTCTAAGAATCCAAAAACCACTGGAGTTTGCAACTTCAATTCTCAAAAACTTTTCTTCATATTCTACAACATGCTGCAAGGCAGCTCACAATTCTTAGTTGTTCGTAGCATTAATTTACTTTATTGATGACATCATCAGTATTTTGTCACTGTAGAGTTTAGTTGTCCTGAGTAAAGCTGACCATGGAAGTTTTAAGCATTGATTTTTTCTTTTCCTCTTCTCTAGCATAAGCGAATGATTTATCATCTTCTTCTGGGACATCAGCCAGAGGCAAGAAATAGCTCTAATAACATGCTCTGAAGCGACTTATACTGACTGTGTGTTTAAAAACACGGCCAAATAATATGCTGTACCTGGACACAGGAACATCAACCAGCAGGAAAGATAGGAAAGGTTTTTATACAGACACATGACACCTGCCACACACCAAACACAGAAACGGTTTTCTTTCAAAAATAATTCAGAAATTTCTTGCAGTTGTATTTGAATGTATAACATTTTGAACTTTATTATTTAAAATCTCTGAGTAAAAATATTGTGAAATCCATCTCAAAATCAGGAAAAGGTAAGAATAAAACACAAGTTTCATGTAGAAACTTTTTTTCTCAATAGGGATTTAGATTTAGACATCACTAATTTTATTAATTTTCTTGACATTGTATCATAGAACAATCTTAAAAAAACAAATCTAATGCAAGAGAAGACAGAAGAATTACAACCATTGCACTACTTACAAAGGAAACATGAAGGCAAGGATGAAAAATAATTGCATAGGATTCCTATCTCTCTGTTACTTCAGTAGATTCATGCATGTGCATGCATGAAAGGAAAACAGATTGGATGCAATTAGATGCTACATTTCCTTAGGTGACAAAGCTGGCTATTTCCTGATTTATGTAGTAGTCCCATAAGCAGTCATATTGGCAGTAGTGATACAGCAGGAGGAGGAAAATCAGGAGTACCAAGGAGAGAAAAAAATGAAAAAAAAAAAAATTAAAGGAAATAGGACCTCCTTATGCTGGAGGGAGAGGGGGAAAAAAAGCAGATATTTGAAGGAATGAATTTTAAAGATAAAAATTAATTTTAATTGAGGAAGCAGCTAGAAATAATTTACAAACAAATTTTTAAATTGGTCTCAGAGTTAAAACATTTCTAACATGCAAAATGCCCAGAAATAAAGAGTGGGAAATACGTACATTTTCACTTTGCATATGTGCAGTCTAAGCAAAAAGATGTGCTTCAGGCATATGTGGGTAAGTAATGACAAGCATTTACATTAACTGCGTTTGCTCTCTTTCTTATTTGCTTTCCTGGGTATTTATTTGAGGAAATTTTTAGTTTCCTAAATGTTCATTTGAAAAGACTGGAGCCCAAAGATGACGTGTTTATAAACATGTTATGAACTTTGGTTATATGCAGGAATACAGTTTATTTGGAGAGTGAATGGAAAGCTTTTTGGACAGGACAGGAACCCCCTATATAGGTCACATCATTCAGTAGTTCACACAGTCATTCAGATGAGCTACTACTAGGCCAGACTTTCAGCCGAGGTAAATGAGTATAACTTGATAGTTACATGATGCTTTGCACCTCCATATTTTGATGTTTCTGCCTCATATAGATAGATTAAAAATTAAAAAAAATAAATCTGTGATTCCGGGGGTTTAGATGCTCAAGAGAATTAATTTATTTCTCCCAGGCTGTAATACTGGCACAGAGCAATTTCTGGTTTGTTTTGGGGGTTTTGTTTGTTTGTTTTAATTACAGTGCATTCAAGACTGTTAATCCATCAGAAATAGACTGTTTTAATTTACCATTAGCTTATTGTAGTAGCAAATATTTGCATTGTCAGATAAAAGGTGTTCAAGTCTACTAGGGTCCCATCCAATGATAAATATCATAAACACTAGATTATGTTAACTAAGTTTGAAATACGATTTTCCAAAACTGTTTCTACATGGCAAAAATTATCCTAAAATATAGAAATGGATTCTTCCTTCTGCAAAATTGAAATCAGTAATTATTTAATTATTTTTACCAGAAATGCATCAACTCAGTGTTTTGAGCTTTAGTGAAATTTCTCTTCATATCTTTCAAAATCTGTCAAGTTTTGAAAAAATTACTTCTGAATACTTATTTTTCTCTAGAAACAGGGGTTCCCCACTACACATACCCTATTTCTCAACTAACTCTTGTTTAGTTACACCCTTTCCAGTCCATTAGAAGCACAGAATTTAATGTATTGTAACTCCCTCAGGCCTTGGACCTTTTTAGTGTGTGATGTCACCGTCTCATTGGTCCACCAGAGCCTTTAAAGGCATATGGGAGTGGTGATAAATGAATATTCTCAAAAGTCAGTTCTTCATCTTATTTACCTTGTCAGGATGAACAGGTTTTCAGTAACAGTTTGCACTCTCTTTGCACAACAATTTCTGCTGCAGGAATTACGTGGAAGCAAGTGAGGGAAATTCTTTTCCCTTCCTCTGCGTAGAACCCAAAGGAAAATCTCTGCCCCTCATTGCAAGGGATTCGCTTAGGCTGGGGAAGAGCAGGTTAGTGCCGGCTGTGCACTTGATACGAGCACCATCTGGCAGTCTCAGGGTAGGATGACTCTGGGGGAACACTGTCAAGAGCACTCTTCTACTGCTCTAAAAAGAAGCAACGTCAACATCTTGCTGGATTATGCTGCTGGTTTTAGCATATGTGATAACAGACAGACTGGACATGACTGCTTCTTCTGGGACCCAATTTCCCTTGCTGATGAGGGATCCATTTCAGACTTCGTACTACAAGAAGTTTGAGTTTGGGCTTTACTCTCCTTGGGCCTTGCTTGAGCACACAAACCAGTGTCCTGACTGTTTATCTTCCAGATCTACTGAATTCCAAGGTATGTGCCAAAAACTTGGGGTTTCAGGTTACACCATGTAAGATGTACCTGAAAGCTGCAGCACTGAATCCAGAGGAACATTTCTTTCTTGTAAGGAGAGATGATAACTCCTGAGGTAGATTGGTTCTAACACACGAGATGCTGTAATACACCGCTTCTCAGGTGTTACTTGGAAAATACATCAACGCAGGATGCTACCAGAGGCAGCCTAGACAAAGAATAATCACAGGAACAAAGATTGGCAGCAAAACTTAAAATCAAATACAAATCTCAAGCTCTGAAATGATGTTTTTCTTGCAGTCTTTGTCCTACCAGCTATGTACTAATGATTCTTCATGTGCAGGCATTGCATAGTGTTCCTGTAGACATTTGGGTGGACTTAAAAAGCTGTCTTCTGAGAAGGGGGACAGAGGAGCATCAGTGGGAAGAAAATAAATAAAACAAAGATGACCAGAAGAACTGGGGCAGACTTGTTCATGTCGTATGTGAAGAATTAGTAAGAATTAATAAGAATTAACTCCAAAAGATCAAACATGTACCCAGCATGTCTCAAAGCAACACGTTGAGGTCCCTCGCTAGCAAACTATCCCTGTAACCTTGGTATGTTATCCCACATTTTGTCACAGACAAGCCTGATATTATCCCTTACCCCCATCAAGTTTTATGTACTTCATTGTTTCTAGGTCTGGTTTCACAACAAAGCAATTGGTATTAATTTGAAGTTACCATTTAAGGGTAAATACCCCCACATCACTGTGAACTTTTCGTACATAATTAGTACTAGCTATCAAAGGAGTGAGACAACTAACAGGATCAGGCTACTGAAAATGTCACCCTTTCATAAAATTCTGATCAAAATAAACCTGAGGAAGCTTATAATGACATTATCACTGAATAAACTCCATTTTCCTTCCACTAAGGAGCTCAGTGTTTCCAGCCTTAGTGAATAAAATATCTTTAGAAGTTACAAGATTTCCATAATTTCAGGTTGTGGCTCTGAGAAGCAAATCTAATTCCTACTCCTGAGCTAACAGGGAAACTTTGGTCCTGGAAGTGACAAAATGTAGCGATTATTTGTTGTTTTGGTATTTTTCCCTCTCATTATAAAAGCATTTATAATTATTTTGACAAATGAGCCAAATTTTTCAGGAAAATGGTCTTTTGGTGTGAAGGTAGGTCTCTTTTAATCCTCTGATAAAATTATAAAGGATTCTTTTGTATAGAAAGTGACATTTAATTTTAAAAGTTACTGTTCCTTGTGTAGAAAAAAAATCCTAAAAGCTCCACAGAGCTCCAGAACCAGAGACCAGCCTTAAACTGCTTGCCACAAGACCTTGTCCTCATTTTCACAAGCAAGTATCAGACCTGACCTGCTAGTCCACTTATGTAAATAATAAGTCCAATTCCCTTTGCAAGCTTCTGCTAAAGCTGTGCCATTAGAGCCATCGTGTCATTTAGGCTGTCAGTGGAGAATCAAAGACTGCCTGTACTGCAGAAGCCCAGTGCTATGTTTCTAAGAAAATGGGCTCTTAAAAAAGGAAATGTCACACCGCAGTGTGAGAGATAAACAGAGGTATATCTTTAGAGCAGCAGGCAGGGACTGTAGAAACACTTTCTGTAAATGACTTTGATCCCCTAGTGTGATGAATCATGGAGTCGCAAATCCTTTTTAGCTAATTGCTATCAGCTTGTGAGATTTTTCCTTCCATGTTCAATATCAATTTTCAGGGCCATAGGAGATAGCACTTCTCCCCCGAGTCTGCTGGCGACTTACCGCTAAAACAGAACTAGCACCACTTAACAGTTTAAAGGGGGAAGTCATTTAATATGACACTGCTGCTAGTAAGTAAAAGGGAAAATATTAGGGGCAAATACAGGGAATAGTAAACCTTTTTACTGTCAGTGACCTGTCTTTGAAAATGTCCTTTCTGTATTCACATAGTATCAGTGCAGTGATCTCAAAGCAAAAGATGCTTTAATTATTCAAAAGAGATAAGCTGGGACTTGGGAAAAAGGAGAGTGAAATTTGGTTATTTTTCAGTTCTAATGACTTCCCCATTAAAAAATGTCAATAAAATAAACTTTTTTAAGACTCTTTGAACCATAGCATTGTCCTGAGTAAGAAATTTAGGATATCTCTTTCATCATTTAGTTTTTTATAAAAACAGTTACAGCATAAATTTCACTCCATTTTCACTTTCAGTATAATCAGAAAATGTTTCAGATTTCCAAGGAAATCTAGAGTCCTTTCCTGATCTCTGGAATTTTTCTGTAAAATTTTGGCAGCACTGCTTATTCACAGAGTTATACAGACCAGAAGTTACTTCTTTGAAGCATAATGACATAGGCATCTTTCCAGACTACAGGGGGGCACAGCTTCATGAAACATCTGAAGACTCCTAGACTCTTAGAAATTCTGAATTCATATTTGCCCCTTGGCATGCAGTAGCCATTGAATGCAACCAGCATCTCCAACGGTCAAAACCATTTGGTGACTAAACCTGGAATCAGTATCAAATGTCATGGCACCTAAAATCTAGACTTTACAGAAGAGTGAAAGAGCAAAGTATTAAGCTAGTTGATTCTGCAAAGCTGGAAAAAAATACTTAAAAATTCTAGGAAAGTTTGCTTGAAATAAAGCAACTGAACTTACATTTGATGAATTCTTTTAATCTAATCTGAACTTTCGCTGTTGTTCTTATGTGTCTTGACAGTCATTCTGAGTATAAATAGTCAGAGAAATGACAGTTTTCCAATGTAGATTAAAAATACTTTTTTAAAATCTGTATATGAAAAAAACCAATATGGTAACCCAGGGACTATACTCACCCATTTAAGGACGATCATATAAATATAGTATGTATGTCTCACAAAGCATAACTTCAGAGTGAAATTAGATTTCATTTGTCACAGACAGGCCAAGAATTAATCACAAAAAATTATTCTGGGAGAAATTTTAAACAATAAACATTCTTGTTGGAAAAAATAAATAAAATTAATTTGAAATTTATTCTTTCTGGAATAAATTAAATTATAGTAGACATGGATTTATTTGAGGTGGGATAGACTTCAAAAATGGAAATGAGGCAGCAATTATCAGATTTTTTTTATGTGTAGACTGAAAATACAAATCAAAACCATATTTTACCATTAGCTGAGCACACAGATCCTGAGCTAGTATCCAAATTATTTTCTTTCCTGGGGAAATCAGGTAAAGACTCATAGTTTTGAATACTTTCCCCATTTTGAATGCTTGTTCAAATTTTAAGTGTTCCCCCTTAACATTTCTTACAGAAACTTCTTTGCACCTGAAGCTGCTGCATCTGCTACTCTGTACAACGTAAGAGTAGAGTAGGACACTTCTCAAATTACACTTTATGTCTGGGTTCTGCTTCACAGTGTACATTTAACTTGTATGTATTTTTTAATATCTTCCACTGAATAACCACAGGAGAACACAAAATTTCTCATGTTTTTTCCCTTATCTTGCCTAAAACTTTTCTTCTCTGAAAGTCATCTTAAAGAGTTTAGCCTACCATCTGATCACAGCATCATTACTGGTGAATTCAGAGTACCTGTATTCTAAAATGACGCATTTTATAGAACATTGGCTCATAACTTGCTCATGAATAAGAGAAGTAGAACTATTTCATATTTCTAGCATATTTGCAAAGATCTTACTGTAAAGCTGCAAGGACAGGAGACTGGAAGATCAAAATTTTTATTCAGAGAGAAAAAAGTAGTTTTTAACTTTGATGTGAACAAACTTGATAGCAGGGATTAAAGCCTGAGAAAGTCAGGCAAGTAGTTTGACTCTAGAACACTCTGATTTCACCAAATTATTGAACAGTTAAGTTCTGGGAAATAAGAAGAGAAAAAAAAATTGGAATATTTTTGGACATTGCAATCTAACTTCTAGAAAGTTCTTCAGTGAAGTTTTATGTTTTTAATTATTTTTTCCTTTTTGAAGGTAATGAAAACAAAGTATTGTCAAGCAAGCTCACTGTAAAATGAGTTCAAGGTTGGATGAACAGATTTAGACTTTTCTTCTGATAAAAATAACTTATAAGTTTACATACACACTGCAGCTGGTATTGCAAACTAAAAAGCAATACAAATTAAGAGTTTAAGTAAATCCTCTTCATTCAAATGGAACATTTTTTTAAAGCTGAAAAGTAAAGTCACATGACAAAGGGGGCAGTAACAGGTTACACAAAGTTTAGTGGGAAAATTTTTGTCTGCCGTCCTCTCTGATAATGATAAAACCATGCTCTTAGAGAGTATCATAAAATTCCAACTGATCATATGACTCAGTGAAGATTTCCATGCAATTTGGGCTTAATTTCAATTCAGCACATCTGTGCAATTTTAGCTTCTTATAACTTCATCAGGTAAGATCTGAATTAAGTTTTTTTTCTCTCTCACTGTAAGTGAAGACTGACTTAGTGTCTCCAGGATCTGAAGTCTAGATCTAAGAAAACTCAGTATAACACGTAGTCAACAAAAGTATTCTTCCAGCAAATTTTACTGCTGAATTTGAGAAAAAAAGAGTTTGGAAGATAATTTCAGAATAATGACTGAGCACTGAATCAACCTAATAATCACCAATGTGGCATTCTTGTAAAGTAGGGAAAGATGTGATTTCTTCCATGAAAAAGGCAATACATCCCAGTTTTTCAAAAACTAGATGCTAATACTGACAGGCTAAACTCTTAAATTCTCTTCTGATTCAGGGATTTGGCCTAATTACTGCAGTAACTGTTAAAAAAAATCCTATGATAGAATGTTTCAATATAAAAAATAAATCTATTAAACTGATATTTTTAAGAACTTGAAACAGAAGCATATTATTTCTTAAGCACAGGAACAGAGAAGCTAACTTCTCCTTAAAATTAACCTTACAAGTATTACATAAATTTTCTAATACAGTATACACATTTTTCCGTCATTTATTGCTGATAAGAAATATAATAATCAAAATAATGCTTCATATAGCCAAAAAAAATGTGATATTCATCAGTAAAATTCAGTGGATTGTTAATGATAGCAAAAAAATACCCCAAATTTTTGGATCTGCTCTGAATTTGTTGAGAATGTTTGAGTCAAATATTTCAGCTACTGTTCTTTATTTTATTTAATAGTTACTTTAGGTGAAGCTATAAAAAAATCATCTATAGTGAAATAAAGGTGTACAGAAAGGTGCATTTGAGAACCTAAAATGAGCACCTAAATGGAGGGAAAAGTGCACAGGCTGTTCTAGGACCTGCAGGGTTGGCACAATACCAGCTGAAGTAAGGCATCTCAGTAAGAGTCACACTGTGCTGTTCGTGAGAATATTTGTTAGATTTTAGAGGAAAACTAAGTTTGTCCATTTTCCACCTTTTAAAAATCTTGTGAAATGGCATCTCTGGCAATCATTGTCAACACTAACATCAGTTAGGTGCTGTTCAGCACCTGGGGGACTTCAGCATCACAAAATTAAAAAAACACTATCCTGCCCTGGATCTTCACTGGATAATTCCCACTAATGCCGGTGGATGTCCTAGCGGTACAGAAGGTAAAGGATAAGGTCACAGGATAATGAATTTAACTCTAGGTTTTTAAATGAGGAAGGTTGAGTTGTTGGGGTTTTATCTNTTTTTCTCTTAAATGGCATCTTTTTCTTCCTCAGGGAGATCTGCAGGCTGTGGCTTTTTGCCTTTGAACATCCTCAAGTCAAGCATCAAGAAAAGGTGATGAGGGTTAGGGAGGCTCCCTTGACATTTGGTGCACTGGCATCAGCCTTTGCAATTATGGGCCACCTTTCTAGCAGACGGTAATTGAAAAGTGTGAACCACATGGGCTCTAGTCAATAATAGCGTCAGCATACAAATGACACTCTGAGCTTTCTGTGTTCGCCATCCACTGTTTTTGCTTTTCACCTTTTATCCTTCTCAGCATCATGACTTAATCCACTCTAATGAGGTAAGCTTTATTGCCAAAAATCAGCAGCAACACAGCTCTTCTGGCACCGCTTGGGGTTTGTAAGGAGTCAAAAAAATAGTGGGTCTGTCAGTTTTCCAAAAGGGACAACATCACACCCTTTGAAATGTCCTCAGCTTATCTGAACACTCTTTTGAGTGCAGGCTTCTTCTATCCTTGCTAAGGAATGTATGCCACCTTCCTAAAGCTTGTTCATCACCAACTCAAGGTGACCAGAGCCTTTGAATTAGTTTAGTACATGCATTTCCTACCTTGAAGGTCATTATTGGTGGCCACATGTCACTGTTTACAAACAGCAGGTGACTGCCAACAGTGGTGGGTGTGTGAATTTCCTTTGCTCTCTTTTCCTTACCCATCTGTCCACGTTTCTGGAATCATAAGTATCTGCTTGTAGCAAAAGCCTCAGAAGAGAATGACAAGATTTTGCGGGGTATAAGATACAGAAAGATGATGACAGTTATTTCTGAGTCACTAAGAGGAAAACAGCTAATTTTACAAAGACTTTTTCTCCTCTTTTCTTTTCTCACACTCATTTTAACTTGAGGTCACAGAAGGGTACATTGTCTATGTAGCACTTACAAAGACCTGGAATTAATGAGTTCTGCCTAGCTATGGGTTGTTCATCAGATTTCAAAATGGACTCAGACACACATGTGTCAGCCATAAATAAATGCCATAATAAACTGAACTCTATGAAATCCATATTTAAAAAAAGCACCAAACCAACAAAAAACTAACCAAACCAAAATAAAAACAAAGAAGTATATTTAACTGTGTCAATGTTGATCCTTAAAAATGGCAGGGTACACTTATCAATTATTTTAACTGCAATTGCAATTTCCATTTTTAAAGATGGAGACACAAGGTGGGGGTAGGGAGAAGAAGAAAAAGAAATACAATGGGAAGTGTTTCCATGGGATTAGACCACATGGCTTTAATACACATATACACAACTGAGGAAAACAGAGAATTTTGCCTCCTACATTTCTTGGACCTCTCCCTCCTTTCTTCATCTCTAATCTGGTTTTTGCCAATTCCTTTTGATCTATCAGGGGCAGGCAAGTCAGGTCGGTAAGTACAGATGGAGTAAATATGGAGATTAGCCTCTCCTCGTACTGCATTAGCTCCTAATACCTGATTAAGCCCAGAATCATGCAATTGTCTCCGTGTTGGCTATCAGAGTGGCAGAGCACAGAAGGGGGCAGGATGAAGGCTGATTTTGTAATGGATACTTATTTTATCCCAGTGCTCTAAGAAGATTAGGCCTGGGGGTGTCACATTAGCCATGATCTCGGGGCCTTTGGTAGGCTCTTGCAGTTTTCAAACACCTCTGCTTCAGCCGTAGAACAAACAGGCAGCTTGGATGCTGTGGCCCCATGTTGTGGCATGAATAATTGCACACTGCAAATTGTTTGAAGATCACAAAGTGCTGTGTAAATTACCCAGTTTTGGCTTAGTAGAAGTGATTTGTGGTGACTTACTGAATCTTTTCACAGTTTGGCATTAAACTTTCCACATTTCTCTCTATCTGAGATGGAATGAAAGTTGAGTCATATCTTCCTTTATTCTTATCAGATCAATCTATATAAAGCCAGTTTGTATAAACTGCTGTAACTGTAAACAAACCCTGCATGCAGCACTTTGGTACAGGTTCAGTTATATTTAGCTGAAACTCCAAAAGATGCCTAATCAACACAACCCTAAATCAGCTCATGTGATGAATGTAAGGACATGTTCAAAACCATCTGAATAATACATGCAAAAATAGTACATGTGAAAGCCTGTAGCTTTTTTTTTCCGTTACAGTTTCCAGCAAGCACTCCTTTCTGTTTAGAAATAAGTTTTAACTTAATCAATAAGCAAGCAAAGCCAAAAAAATAAAAATTACTTTTCACTCACTTGGGAAAAATGTGAACTGTAATCCAGAGTGAAACCAGTAATGAGATGTTTAAAAACAAAAAAATCAGTACTAATTGAAAAACATTTATAATATTGATACTTGTCATGAAAAATAAAAACTTAGTGAACTAGAGAATTTTTAAAGTATTTGTACTAAAAATTAGTTATCTTTCAAGTCTTCAAATTTAATTCTATTGAAATTAGTTAAGAACAGCTCTTTCACCTACTAAATTATTTTTAAAGAACTGTATAAACATGTGAAAATATCAGGAACCAGCAAAAACATCATATCTAATAAGGTAAACCTTGTAAAATAAAAGTCTTTAGTTATATTTTGTCAGCAATAGATAATATTGGAATGTTTTGAGGAGGAGATGTTTGTGACTGATGAAGAAGTATCTCACTTCCATTTACTTTCCACTGGGTCAAGGAGAATGGGGGAAATAAGATCTGGCTTTCAGTTTTTTGTTTTGTAAAACTGGCATTATTTGTGGCTATGTATACCTTTATGCCCTCTTGAATTAATTGTACTTCATTCAAACCAAGCACACTGACAGACAGAAACCTAGTCTAAGAATTTAAAAAAAAATTATTTTCATTTGTCTTCTTATACCGTTGTTTATAATCAATATAATAATATTTTTTACCACAACAAATTTTAATAATTTAATGCTGCAAACAAACATGAGGATATTCTGTGCATATTCCTCATAAATGAATGGAAAAAAGAAATTTTTAAAAATACAACATCGTGCATATTTATCCTATTCACTACATGTGGCGTCTTTTGGGTATGGATCAATTAATATGTACAGATTTTTTCACTAAGGATTAGGAAACTTGAACAAACCTTCAGGATGCTTGTGCACTCAGAATGCCTATACACGTGCACACACAAAACAACTGCAAGATTTTGTTATAAATCAGCAAAAAAAAAATCTCTAAAAGTAGCTTCTACCCGCTACTAAGAGCAGATATTCACATTGTTGTTCAGCTTCTAGAGGATTTAAAGTAGCTGATTGCTTAAGTATTTAACAGTAATGCTCAAGTGCAATCCTTGGGAGATATAAGCACATGCTAATTGTGAGATGCTGTTCTTCTATACTCAGAATATATTGCATTAGGTAAATATATTTTAAAAGGATAAGAAGCTGCAGTAAAAGAATTCAGGCAGTCTTAGTGAACCTTCCCATTTGTTCTGTTTATCAAACAAGGGCATTTCTATCCACATCCTCATCCACATGAAACGTATTTACATTTGATCAGAAAATTGTGGAAAAACTTCATTTGGTTAATGAAACTTTGGACTTCACACCACATTGCATTAAAAGAATTGAAACCTCAAACCCTCTGCCATACTGGCCTACCTATCTTTCTCTTTGTCATCCAATATGTGAAACACAACATTTGTAAGGGATGTCTGGAAAAAACATTGTGGTATTTCCTAACTTCTACTGAATAAGAAAAGACAGCTAGCTATACCTTAAAAATTTAGTAATTTATGAACTGAAAAATAGTAAACTGATAACCTATTGTACAATCAATAATACTTATAAATCTAACTGGCCAAGGAGTTGGAAGACCCGTGAAGCATCCTTAAAATCCAAGCACAACTTTCTTTTTGTCTGAGGGAGGACCGATATGAAATTTAAAATTCAATTAAAATCTAAAGAGATTTTCAATCTCTTGGCCTGAATGGGTGAAGTAATTTCTTGTATTTCTTACTTTGTAATTGACTGAAAAAAACCTCACCTTCTGGGACTTGGCCAAGTACAATCATCCGATGCATTTCATGTTTGCTCATATTTAACTGAGTAAAGATCCTTTCCGTGGGAACCTAAAGAGACCTCCGAGGGCTCAGAAATTAGGCCAGTGTGTTCCTGAAGTCAGTTACTTCTGTGTGTGAGTAACACCCCAGGCCACCACCACCACCCCTGGGAAGAGCCCTGGTTCTCTGATCCTCACTGGTTCCCGACTCTGCCAGCCCGTGAGCCCACCAAGTCCATACTCTCCCAACAAAATGAAGTTCCATTCCACACAAGTCATTAAAGCTGTCAGAATAGGTAATTTGTAATTTAATTTTATGCAAATATTAATATAATTGAATTTATGCAAACTGTACAACAGATATTATGGGTGTCATTCTTTCCTGATTCAGGCATTACTTACACACTTCTGAGATAAGCATTTAAACTCTAGAGCTGCTAAGGTGTAGATTAATAACAGCAATGCATCTATGGCACCATAAGAGACAGCATATCACTGTTTAGTTCTGTGAGTTTCTTCATACTGGAAATATGATATAAATTACTCCGAAGAATAATTATAATCTGTTTAGGATGAGATAAATTTATAAATAATATCTTTTTAAAGAAGAAATTTGTTCTACAATGATGGTGTTTAGTCTGATGATTTTTATATTAAAAGAGATAACTGCAATTTGTTCTCTACCTCTTTCTGCAGATACATTCATTCAAACACCCTGGCTAACTCATTGTTTTAATATTTTAACACTAAAGGTGAAGAAAAAAGTGAAAATTTGGTAGCTAATGATTATTATACTGATATTTGAGGAAATAATATGCATTATACACATAGAACAGTTTATATTAATAAATTTGAGACAAATAAAGAAGGAAAGAGCTATGTTACCGACATTCCATTCAATCTTAGGACTGATACCCTGAGTTGCTCACTAAATTTGGTGTGATGTTTCTCCTAATTCTCCTCAAAGACCCTCAGGTACTTGTTCTAGAAAACATGCACATCACGTCCCATGTATCAGCGCCTCATTGGCCTCACTGTCTTCCATAGTTCCACATTAATTCACACATTCGTATAATGTCTTTTTCTTTTCTAGTTACGTGTACCTCAGTGATTCTTCTCACTGTAAAGTAAATCCTCAGGAGGACCAGCGGTCCTTGCCTGGTACAATTCACAGATGTGCTAGCAGGTGGTGTTCCGAGCAGGGAATGCTCTAGGAACCAAACCCAGCAAATGTAAATACTGGTCACTTGAATGGCAGCAGGACTGGACTTACTGCTTTTATGGCTTTCCTCCTTTGTCTCTTGAGTCTGGGAGATAAGTTTCAAGGCTCTAGCCCTACCTTTCTAGACTACATTGTGCATTTTTAACTGATTATCACAAGGAGGCTGCCTTATAATCCACTTGCTTTTTCTTAATAATCCTTTTATTTACTACAGTTCTTCTTTAAAATGGTTTCCAAATGCCAGTGTGTCACTATGTAAGTCATAAGTGAACAGCTAATGTTTGAAGGTTTTTCAGACTGCATCAGTTATTGTGGAGTGCAAAGTATATCATATCACTATCCTTTTTCAACAGTTCCTACTTGTTGTGAAAGAAATGGAGTTTAGTACTCCAGTCTCAGTTAATATTCCAGTAGCCCTAGAGTCCTTTTAAGTGCTCTATTCAAATTAGCATTACAGTTCAATTTCATAAAGTTGCATTTTAGGTGCTCTTTCATAAATAAAGCCATGTATTGTGGGTTTCAAGTTTTGTAATAATGCAGTTTGTATGTCTGTTGCTTAGCTGGTTGTACTTTTCCAGTTGTCTGCCTATAGGACTGTGAAACCTAAATTAAATATATAAGGAAGTACAGTTAAGATGCTTAGCTTTCAGCAGAATTAAGGTAAATATAATAGCTCAACATAAATATCAGTTATTAGATGTGGAGAATTTAGAGTAAATTAAGCATTTTATTGAACATATTGATACTTTTCATGTCTTCATTTGGATATCTCTGCACAATGCATATTCTCCTGCAGCAAAACAACTAGTAAATAAGTTCTGAAGTGGAGGACTGTAGGTTAATTGTCATTTGCTCACCTTCTTTCCATCTAGTTGGTTACTTTGAAGGAATCAGAGAATAAATAAAAAGAAAGTTTAATAAGCTACAACATCATGAATTCAATTATACTTCCTAACCACTTACTTACTAGGAGAACCATAGTTTAGATGGCAAGTGAAGATTAATTTGCTTAACATTGATGCATAGGGAAGAATATAATTAATATCAAATTAGTCTAAATTACACAATTCTCAAAAAACTAAAACAAGCAGTCTGATAAAAAATGTTAATTTGTTCTGTCCAGCTAATCAGGTGATTAACTACATATAATTAAGAGACAGCTACAAGACACTCCATAAAGAGCATGCAATACAAATCTCAGGTACACAAAAGACAGCCTAGAAATGCCAAGTTGTAAGTGGTAAAAGCAGACATATTAGTACTACGTATGTATGTCTGAATAATTTAAACACTTTTAAAAAATTGGTATAACTTCAAGTACTTGAAAGCTTGGAAAGGGCAGGACTAGAACTGCTACCAGACATAGCATTTCACAATCACACATATTTTCATTATTTTGAATTAAAAATCATCTTAGAATTATTAGATGATAACATCTTTTTTATTTTTTTTTAAATTTCTTGTCTTCTACAATGTACTGAACACCTGAGAAAAACAGATACATACAATGAAAACAGTTAATTTTGTGGGATTTGTGCCTTGTTTGCTTTTAGATGTTGGATTGTGCGTAGGAAATTTTGACAATGACTCATTTTTGGCTTACCTATTTTTATTAATTCAATATTTAACTATGCTAATTTGTATGAACAAAAACCCCAAGCAAACATCAGAAAATTCCATTCCTGCACATACTCACTTCTGTTTTCCTATGTCAGGTATCTAGATGAATGTGCTGATACCTACCTCCTACACCTCTACTTGAATAAGATAGGCTTTTGCACAGATTCCCTTTCCAGTCTTGTGTCAGTCTTACAGGTCAGACTAAAAGATAAGTTCTCTTAGTTTTTCCTGGCCATCTCACAAGCATGCAGAGCCCTCCTTGCTTCTTCAAAATGGATCTTTTGAAGGAAAAATTTGTTTAGAGTTAGGGAGCATAGATTAAGAGAGATTTTTCACTTGACTTTCTAGCAACGGTCTGTACAACACTTTAGTCAACAGCACTAAACAACTTCAGGAACTGATTTTGGTAAGACTTTCTTATAGGTAAGAGGAAGACTACAGACAGCTAATGAGTACCATACATGTAACATAACTCACCTTCTAATGGGATCAAAATTCCTGTAGAAATTATGGTGATACTAGCTGCTCATGTCCTTATTAGCTGTAATCATAAATAGGAAGTAGTTTGCATCTTCTCAGCAAAGTTGTTCATTCCACTGTGGATTGGATCTAGGATTCTCTCCTTCCCTTTGCTTTAAGCTGTACATTTCAAAACTTTGTATGTTATTATCTGATACTTCATGTCTTGAAGTGATGTTCAACCACAACAGTTTAAGTTATTAAAATGAAATGATGAATGCATTTTTGGAAGAATGCATACATTCCGTGTCATGCACACCTGCATGGGCAACCTAAGCTGAATTTATCTTGCAACCAGAGAACCCCTTGCAGCTTTGCAAAATTGCTCATTAATGAGACTAGATCAAAGTCAAAGCAAGGATCATGAACCACCAACTTGCCTTGCAGCCAATTTGCATTCTTCCTTCCCACTTCATTTATCTCCCTTCTTATGCTTTCCAGCCTGCAGGCATTGTGTGAAAATGAGGGGAAAGCATGTGCTGCCTTCTTTATGTGTACACGGCGAAAGATACATAAATACATTAACTGTGTTATAACTTCCCACTCCTCTACATTTTTAGTGGTTTGTATAAAATATTCCATGATAATTCCAATGTTTACTGTTCTCAACAATGGCACTTTGTTATCTGGACGGTACTTCTTTACCAAAAGACAACAATAAAATCTAAATGAATGGAAACAGACAAATTATTTTGATATTATAATCCTATTAATAAATCTTAACAGCCCAAATCTATTAATAGTCAAAACCCCTGACTTTGCTGAGGGTAAATTTCCAGATTTTCCAAGAGAAAAGAGTAGTGGAGATGTCTGGTTTACTTTTATCTAAAATAGTAGGATGCTGCAAATTAAGGATTGCAACTTGTTACCATCATTCCATTTTTCAGCTCCCTGTTTGAGTAAAGACAATAAAAACTGAATAAGAAGCTCAAAACTTGTCCCCTGTAAGACAATAAGAACTTGTTCTAAGGTTACAAAGTCAGCAAAGTTAATAACGCTTCACAAGCAGTAGCAGCTCTTAGTTCTGTTAGCAAAATACCCTCAAGTACACAAGGAAATAGAACATGTTCAGGAGCTAGTCACAGTTTAGAAGTGAAAAGAGATGTTGTTGGAATGCTGCAGTAAACTCAGCTGTGTTGCTCTTTTCACCCATGTGTATAATTTTTCAGATCTGTTTTTTTTCCCAAACACTCCAAGTGCCCTTTTCTCTAAAAGAGACAACATTACACTCCTTGTGCTAGGAGCATTACACTTTCAAGCAGCCTTATACTCATAAAATAGAATGTGCATGTGATGAACAGTTTCAGTTGTAAAATACTAAAGACTATCATAAATAGTTGTAAGACAAAACTTTTGAAATAAAATACCTCTGCATAATAAAAAAACCCCAAACCTCTATTCACTAACTAGCTGGTTAACACTGTCAGCTGAGAGGCCAAGGAAATGAAGAGAACTACCCTCTCAATCCAGGTGCTACCTCCAGGGCACGACAGAAACATGTTGGCAGAAGAGTGAGGAAACCTGTCCTAGTGCTCTTGGGCTATGCCTAGGGATGTCTTTTTTTCTCATGTGCAATAAATTTACTAAAAATGGCATAAGAAGAAAAAATGATGAAACGTCTTGACAGTCTCTTTTAAAGTTTGTCAAAGATTTAATAAATTATTGGAAGTACAGCAAACCTGTCAAGGTGTAGATGGCTCTGTGCCTGAAAATCTTTATATGCTGTCCATTACTACAGCTAATCCAGCCCCAGGCTGGATTAATTTGTATGATGTTAAAAAGCCCTTCCAGCTACCCAAAGGTGTCAAAGTAGGCTAGAGCACACAGAATGCTTGGGAATGCAGCCATCACCACTGCACTGAGGGAATACAACCAGATGCCCACTCTCTTAATCCTATATAAGTTTTTCTATAATATTAAGGCTAAATCCTGACCTTCTGCTCAGACACGGAGGAAGTCAAGTTAGAAAGAGTTAGACATGGTGGAGGAAACTTCCTCAGACTTTGAGAAGAGCAAAGAGCACCCTAGGACTTGTACACCCATAACTGTAGACAGGTGAGCTGGAAAAAACTTCCACTTATTTCGACAATAAAGACTGACTTTTTATTTAAATTCAAAATATGGTAAGTTTATTAGCCATTATTACATTTAAAGCTATTGCTCAATTTTCTCTTCAGATCCCAAAGAGTATTTAGGGGCACTTTACTACTGACACCGGTAGTGTACCACAGTTACATGCCATATTAAAATACTTGCATAATCATCATATAAGTGCCATGTGTAAGAAAATTCAGGCTATTAAATTATTGTTATAAGTCTATGGAGTTGGACCATGAACTTGAAATGTGGAAGAAAATGCAAGTAGTAACAGTTAATCAACAAATGCCATCTGTCAGCTATGGATTCACACTGGAAAGGGATGCAATCACTTACCATTACAAATACATGTTAATGTATACCAGTAACCATTAGCAAAATCACATCTGACCCACATCAATGTGAGTTAAACACACTACTTTAAGATGATATCAATAATTATATGAGAACATTTTTATAATACAGCATCTCTAATAGTATGCAACAGAATTTGATGATAGTTTGCTATTACATTTCTACATTCATAAACCGGTTAATGCCAGCTAAAAATGTACGAAATCTTCTAGCAGTTAATTCTCTTATTTTCTTTTCTTAGTTTACTCCATGCTATAGAATTTTGAAGTTCCTGCAAATAGCTTTTGCTATACTTTAGATTGCTAAAATGGCTTCCAAGAGTTATAAACAAGGAAAACCCTCAGCCCTTAGTCAGTTATTAGGAAAAAAAAAAAAAAACAACAAACTGATTGGGGGTTATTTTTTGTAGGAATTAACAAGTTAGTCTCTGACAGAGTAATTCATTAAAAATCAAAAGTTTTTTCTAATTTCTGAATAATTTTACCTTGCATTCACTGTATAATGTAGTAACCTTACTAATCTGAATATTTTCAACAAAAGACGGAGCCCACATTTCTGTCCATTCTCAGTTCTGATAATGCATTATGGCCTGTTGGTTTTCACTCATACTACAATAGAGAATGAAGATTTCAGCTGAGATTAGCAAGGCAGGACACAGCACATCGAAGAAAGGGTTCTAAAATACTTCGGCCTTCCATACAGGTCACTGAAGAGCCAGGTTGCAACTTGATATGGAGATCATAGCAAGTAAGGCAGGTTTAGTTATAGACCCTCATGTTATTCCTGTTCTGCAGTTAATGATCCCCTTGTTTCTTTCAATTTATTAGTCTTTTTGCTGCTATTCCATCTTTAGTTTGAAAAGAAGGACTGTTTATCTAGGTTGCCTGGCAGGTTCACAGGCATTTTGTTGCTTCCATTTTGACTGTTGGAATGTACAATTTTGACTTGTCATTGAAAGTCAGTCACCAAAAGGCATTCTCCTCTTGAACTCACAGCTCTGCTTTGATCTCACAGCTCTGTTTCGGTCTCACTCTGTCACTCCTCTGCAAGCTACTCAAGGCAAGATATCACAGCAGGCTTTGGCTGCACTTGCAGTATGAACACTATGCAAGCCTGGGACAACATAAAGTTCATGTGGGAAGTGATATCTACCTAAGAAAACCATAGTGTTACACAGCTTACCCCCATGATGGCGTGCCCACAGCTCTCTTGTAGCTTTCACAATCTGGATGCATTCTCCATTGGCAACAATTTTTTCTGGTCTGAAATGGTAAGGACACAGATAGAAAGATACCAAGGTTTTAAAACACAAAGGGGAAATGTAGCAGCTGAGTAGTACTTCTGACAGTACTTATGGAATGTATATGAACATTGCTCCCTCAGTAGCAAGGATGAATGGCAAAAAGAACAGGAAAACCCATGCGATCACTAAATGGCTTAAAGACTGGTGTCAATGATGCAGTTTGAGGATTTTTGATCATGGAGAGGTCTATAGCAGGTTTATACCAGGTCTTCTGGAGATCCATGGGGTTCGCCTGTCTAGCAAGGGCAAGGACTCTAGACTGTGAGTTGACAGGCTGACTAAGAGGGCTTTAAACTAGGTTTGAAGGGGGAAGAGGATGAGACCAGGCTCACCAGAGACAAACCTGGGGACAGCAAGCCAGAGTTAAGGGCAAAATCAATAGCTCAGCTGAAGGGCACCTATGCTAATGCACACAGTATGGGTAACAGGAGGAGCTGGAATCCATTATGCAGCAGGAAAGCTTTGACATAATTGCCATCACAGAAATGTGGGGGGATGACTTGTGTGACCGGGGGGCTGCAGTGCATGGTTATAAGCTCTTCCGAAGAGATGGGTGAGGTGGGTGAGGTAGGAGAGGTGGTGGGTTGGCTGTGTGCATTCGGGAGCTTGAGGGTATTAATGACAGTGTTGAGTGCCTATCGGTGAGAACTGGGGGGAACGTTATCAAGGCAGACCTCCTGGTGAGAGTCTGTTATAGACCACCCAACCAGGATGAAGATGTGGATGAATTACTCTACAAGGATCTGGTTGAAGTTTCACAATCAACAGCCCTTGCTTTTGTGGGTCTCTAACCTGCCAGATGTCTGCTGGGAGCTCAATATAGTGGAGAGGAGGTGGTACAGCAAAGTCCTGGAGCATGTAGAAGATAACTTCCTGTCACAGCAGGTGAGTGAGCCTATGAGGGGTGACCCACCACTAGGCCTGTTGTTTACAAACAGAGAAGGGCTGGTGGGAGATCTGGTGGTCAGAGGCTGCCTTGGGCACAGTGACCATGAAATGAGAGTTTTCAATATTAGATGAAGTAAGGAGAGTCATCAACAAAACCTCTACCCTGAACTTTTGTAGGATTGACTTTGGCCTGTTCAGGAGACTTATTTGGAAAGCCCCTTGAGAAGCAGCCCTTAAAAACAAAGGGGATGGACATTCTTTAACAAAGAAATCTTGAAGGTGCAGGAGCAAGCCGTGCCTATATGGCAAAAGATGTGCTGAGAGGGAAGGAGACCTGGCCTGGATGAGCAAGGAGATTTGCAGAAACTCAGGGGGGAAAAAAAAGGATGTCTGACCTTTGGAAAAAGAGGAAGGCAGCTCAGGAAGTGTTTAAAGACTGTCATTGGATCATATAGAAAGAAAATTTGAGACACAAAAGCTCAATTAGTACTAAATCTGGCCACTTCTGTAAAGAACAAAAAAAGTGTTTTTATAAACACATTAATAGCAAAAAGAGGGGCAAGAAAAACCTCCATTCTTTATTGGATGTGCAGAGAATAGAGTCACAAAAGACAATAACTCCATGCAACACTACATGCTGGAGGCAGAGTGGATGGAAAGAGGTCTAGCAAATGGACAGTCAGCTGAACATGAGCCAGCAGTGTGCCCATGGAATCCTGGCTTGTATCATCAACAACGAGGCCAGCAGGCCTAGGAAAGTGGTTCTTCCCCTGTACTTGTCACTGGTGAGGCCATGCCTTGAGTGCTGCGTCCAGTTCAGGGCCCCTCAATTCAGGACAGACACTGAGGTGCTGGGGCAGGTCTGGAGTAGGACAATGGAGCTGATGAAGGGTCTGGAGCACAAGTGTTATGGGGAGAGGCTCAGGGAGCTTGGGTTGTTTAGTCTGGAGAAAAGGAAGCTTAGGGGTGACTTCACCACTCTCTATAACTACCTGAAAGGAGGTTGTGGCCAGGTAAGGGTCGGCCTCTTCTCCCAGGCAACTAGTGACAGGCAAGAGGACATAGCCTTAAACTGCACCAGGAGAGGTTTGGTTAGACTTTAGGAAGAAATTCTTCACTGACAGGGTGATTAGATACTGGAATGAACTGCCCAAGGAGGTGGCAGAATCACTGTCCTTGGAAGTGTTTAAGGGAAGACTGGCCATGGCACTCAGTGCCACGGTCTAATTGACGTGGTGGTGTTGGGTCATAGGTTGGACTTGGTGATCTCAGAGATCTTTTCCAAGCTAAATGTTTCTGTGATTATGTGATAAAGGCACATAAAAATGAATTTATTTTCTCTATATGTAGACATCCTTAACAATTAAAAATTAATCTTTATCTAAAAAAATGTAGTCTGCATAATATTTCCTTACACCCATACTGCTAGTACAAAAAAGAGGAGGGAAAGAGAAGGAAGGCGGAAGCTATATGAAAGAGGATAATCTCAACAATCAAAGCAGAAGGGAATAGCCTTTACTGCAACAACCAAAAAAAAAGAGTGGAGAAATTGAATCCAAAAGCACTGTATTGTAGCCAGAGGTGTCAGAAGTAATATCACTTGACGCAAGCTTGACAGTTTAGTACAGTGGTAACGCTCTTCTAAACTTCCTGCCTTTGTACATTTCTCAGTGCAATTCCATTCTTCTGTTCTATTATAGAAGCTGCATGTGCACTGCTCTCTTTCTCTTTAGTTTCTTTTATGGTTATGAGGAGTGTGTAATGTATTTTTCTTACTGTTCCCTCTGTAATGATCCCTGTCTACCACCAAGTCCACAGTGCAAATGAGATGTGACATTACTGCAATGCAGCCATGTTTAAATTGAAATATCATAGGAAGGACAACACACTTCAGCCCTCTGCTCTACAGTACTGAAGAGTTATGCATGCAATAGTCATTGTTTACCATTTTCATATGAAAACGATGAATGGTTGAACAGGGATGGTATTTAATAAAAGCCTTTACAGCTGATAATCAGGTGATGAATCATAGTCATGGCCTTTGCAAAATACTTTAAAATAAAGCTGCATTTGTCATAAAGCAGGTAAGCATGTTTCTGTCTTGTTTCATAGGTAAATATGGTGTCTACAAGTTTTTTCTCATTCTGTTTTAACTTTCTGTTGAAAAAAAATTTATAGGGAAAAAACTAACCAAAGAGCAGATACAAGTTTGATCTCTCTTTATTTTCACAAAAGGGAGAGAAAAGCCAGTTGCAATAGCACAAGAATCCTGTCAGTTTGTTAGGAGAAATTTCATGTCAGAACTACTCCATATTCCAGATCGATGCATATGGAGCACAGTGAGGCTAAAAAACTGAGCATTAATATAAAATAAAAATATGGGAGGCTGCAGTTGCAGTAGAATCTGCCCATCATAGCTCTTTTAAAATGAAGAGCAAGGCCAGATGAAGGTAAATGAATAGCTGTCATGGCCCACACAGACTACTTTTAAAACAACTTCTGTCTACTTCAACTGAATATGAACTGTCTTTATACTTCCTTGTTCCCATATATGGGGTAATTCTTGTTCTGTCCTTATATAAATTAGTTAGGCTAGAGAATGAAAAAAACTTTTCATTTCCCTTTCCCCAAAAGGGAGCAAGTACTCTTATTGTTCTACATAACCCTCCAAAAAGACTTCAAACCAAAACCAAACCTAAAACCCTACCCATACAATCATTTACTACATAAATATACTCAAATGGAAATTAATATTCTAAAGGACTGAGGCAGAGTAACATGTAGTCAGCTGCGGCCATCCAATACTTTCTCATGATTCTTCTACCTCAGTTCTACCTCACTACTATACATACAGGTGCTGCTGTTCTTCTTCATAACCATTGGAACCCCACCACCCTCCACTTTCCCCTGTCCACAGGAAAAAAAAAAAAAGTCTGCTCTAGACAGAAACCAAAAGCAGCAGATATCAGAATAACACAGTCCTTCAGATATTTCGATAATGTGCCAAATTCTTTTCCTTTTTCAGTTGAAGGTGAGAAATAATGTTGGGGTAACTTGGAGACAATGACTTGTATAAACTTTTATAATCCTTTGCTTCCTTCCACCACATATCTCTGGTTTTTGCTACAGAAACTAGTTAATTTTAAAATCCATTAATACTTGCTTATTAAGTTAAATTTCAGAATTACTAGTCTACCTAAAAAAAGAAAGACTGTCATATGGTTTTGGGGTAAAACAAATATTAAATGAATATATAAGTCACAGTAAGTAATACAAACAATAACAAGAAATGTTTGAGGTACTAACAACAGTTTTAATCAGAGCTAGAAAGTAGAAATACTTGTGTTCTTCTTTACATTAGCCTAAAAATTTAAACTCCTCTTAGCAAAATAGGCTGGAAAGAATTTGTGGAACCATATAATACCATCTCATGGGCAGATCCTGAAAAAAAATTGCAGGTAAATCTTTTCCAACAAGCGTTATCTAATCTGTTCTTTAACAAGCCCAGTGGTAGACCTTCTGCAGACTCTCCAGGCACTCTGTTACAATATTTGGCTCTCACTACCTTCTTTTGCTTCGTACCCAACCTCCATCTTTGATTTCTCTTACTGCAGTTTAATACTTTATTTCTCTTATGCTCAATTAACATTAAGAATAATTTCTTTCTTTCTACTTTACTGTTATGTTATATTATTTTAGTGTAACTGAAGATAGTCCAATAAATTATCTGTGTTTCTCAGCATGAAGAATAACAGTTCCTCCTGTCATCTCTTGGAAGGCATTATTCCCATATCCTTTTTGATTCAACAGTCTCTTCTTAATTCTTCACAAGTAATTCACATCTCTCTTCGAACAATGCATGGGTCAGTTGCACAAAAGCTGCTAAATTATAGCTGTAGAGTAACACTTACATAAAACCTTAACCTCTTTTTAGTGTCCATTTCTGGAACATTAGAGTGCAACTACAATACACAGTATACTCCTCCCTCAGTCTTCAGAGTTTGAGCATAGTATCAGTACCTCAATCATATGACACATGTCAGCAATCAGACAGACAGATAGACTGGACTCTGCTTTCTTGGTGTCATTCCAGATTTCGGGTTAGTAATGAATTTATGAGGAAGCAGACCTCTGGCACTGGTCTTCAGAGGACCTTGAATATTAAAATAAGTACATAGGAATAACCTGATTAAATAATATAATTGTGTACAGGGTGCAGAAGACACCAGTCCTGACATTGGGTGAAACAAGAAAAACATGGTCCTATTAAGTCTAGAACAGTAATATCTATTAGCAACAAGCTAGATCATTACCTGTTTGGTATTTAGTATGAGGCTGTGTACTCTTCCTTCAGCTCCAATTTCTAATACACATCTTTGTATTCTTTTTCCTATTTTCCTTTAAATTTCTTACATAGTCAAGTGTTATTTATATGCTTGTTTGGTTTTAAGTTGCTATTGACTTTTTGTATCAATTATCTATACTTCCATGAAAGATCTCACAAACATCATCAGAAATATACGTCCAAAGTAAAAATTTTGGAATTACCTTGGGAATTAACATAGCTTTGAAAAAAAAAATAGAGCAGGTCCTTCTGCCTTTCATTTCTTACAGAAGGAATTAAAGTTTTTGTATCATATTAACTATGGCTTCACTCATGATGTCTGGATATTCTTTTTAATAACAGTCTGCATTTGCATAGATAAGCTAAGTCTTACTCTCTTTAGGCTCTGAAACACTTGCCTGATCCTGCTACATTTTCCTTCAGCATTAGTTCTTGTACAGACTGCTTGTAGTTTGTGGATTTCCTGTTGATGGTCTTATGTGGTACATGAGGAAAAAGAATATGTGAGACAAATAAGGAGTTTTATTTATAATCTTCCTTAATTTCCCTTGCAGTTCTCTAATCTTTTTTTTATATCTTAACTGTTAAACTATCCTGATTTCCTGAAATGTACCATGATCATCAGCAGACAATCCTAATTACCACTTCAGTTAATGGTGCTCTTTCTTTTTTAAGGTAACATGGTTTATTTAAGAGGCTTTATTTCTTCATGCAGAATACTTAACAGTTGGACTCAATGGTCTCAATAATCTCTCCCAGCCTAAACACTTTTATGATTCTGTGATTTACAGAGTTTTTTAGCCATTTTATAAACAAATACATACATATATTTATACACATTGACTTATTCATGTTTTTCAAGGTAAAATATTTTCTATTTAAACAACAAGACCATTTTCAGTAGAAATCAAACATAATTACATTTTCCATACTGTCCCAAAGAAAAACTCATGCACTCATATCCTCACTATCAATTCTGCTCTTTCAAGTTACCATAAGAGACTAACAAGACAAAAAAAACATCTCTCAAAGGCCTGAAGAACTCATTTTTCAGAGGCAAGAAATCTATTCTCCAGCTGCATCCAGGCAGACAAAACACCCGCATGCCGTATTTGATTATGAAGGAGGGAGTTGGCGTCGCTCAGTGCAAGGATTTCTCATCCTGAATTTTCAAGCTGACTTAAAAAGAGCAAAGAGTACTTCTGAAGATTCAGTCTATTGTTGACTTTTATACTCAAGCTACTAGCAAGGGTTGTGGAACATTTGAAACAGGCACTGATCTCTTGTGCACTGGACTAAAAGAACCTTAGTCATATGATAAAACTAATGACTAGACTTTTTATTAGGGCAAGAAATTTACTTGTAGTTGTTTTGTTTGGAAGGCAGAACTATCAAATAAATACATAATACTATATTTTGATAGCAAATAAGGGCAACTGAGACCACAGAATGATAAGTTACACAATTCCCAGTGTCAATATTTGTTGTAAACACTGATAAGAAATGTTATGGTATTATCATACACTCATTGACCTCTCTCTATTCAAGCTGCTGTTGGAAACTTATCTGATATAAAAGAGAACAATGGGTGTTTTAATAAAATTGAACTTTATTATCCAGCTACTTGGCCTGAGCAAGACACACTTCTGAGAAGATATAAATGATATTGAACTATCAATTCCAATTCCAATATCCACAGAAAGATTCATGTAAGAGCCTGAACACTTCTCTGAGTTGACAGAGGTCTGTGACACTTTGCACAAACAGGAGAGATCTGCCTAACCAGAAGGTCCTATTGGATCACAACTTAATTTTTAAGTAGCAAGTGTACAGTCCATCTTTACCACATCAGCTATTTCTGAAATGATTGCAATGACAAATGTGCACATTCAAGGAATGTCACCTATTGCTGTCTTAGAAGATTATAGTTGAAAGTGAGAGTCTGCACAAACAAGCCCTTATGTATGTGCTTCCGTGGTAATCCCACTGACCCTGAAGGGTCTTCGAGAACAAAAAATCTCTACACGAATAAACTTGCTGCATTTTTTGCTTGGGTTTCTAACATAATATCACATATACTGTTACATAAGCACATTTTATAAGTGTACTTTTCTATTTCTCCTTGGCAGCATTATTGGTCTTTATGGGACCACCCTGAAAAGGTACATTTAACAGCATGTAGGAATATCTGTGATATTACAGCTGTACAGACCAATTTTTTCTTTAATTCTCCTGCAACCTGCTATTGATAGGCAATGTTTTTTAATTGCTTGATTGTCCAATGAGAAATGAAATTCAATTTTTATAATCAGTAACATGAATGTTGTTTTATGGGGTCATGGATCTGATATTGTGATTACGTCCTCTCTAAGATTCCTAACTGAATGTGTGTAGAAAAGTGATTTCTTGAATTTTTGAATTTTCAGGCCCTTTTTTCCTTTTTTTTTTTTTTTTTTTTTTTTTCTTTTTTTTTTTTTTTTTTTTTCAGAATGTTGCTGTATTTCTTTTCCTGCTAGAATATAACTGTGTAGAAAATCTGAGGCCAAACAATGAAATAGCAGTCTAAAAGGTTAAGGACTCTTTGATCAGGCTATTAAAGACTCATTCACAGATGAACTGTTGTGCTTCCAAAGTTTTATGTTAAAAGTTAATATGCTTAAGATAATCAATCTCAGCTGCACTAGACCTTCAGTCATTTTTTTCCTATCATCAAACAAGCCTGATGAGGTTGCATACAGTGGTAGTTCATAATGAAGCACTGTGTATAGAAGCAGCTGTCTCCTCACCTGTTTCTGAGCCCATATAGAGGCCTGAAGAAATTCTTCAATTTAGCAAGCAAACTTAAGTCATTATTAGAAATGACAGGGAAACCTGATGAAATTGTACTTTCAATTGGAAAACAAAATTGCAATCAGACCAACATGATTTCCTCCTGGTCTGACCATGCTAATGCCAAGTCGAGACATGGGCAAATGTATTTAAAAGTCATAATGGAGTATTACCATGCAATCTCTTTTTACTGGCCCTTATTAATATAAAACTTCAATTTGCATGTAAATGCGGTCAACTTTCATATCATCAAAATACATGAGGCCTGGGAAAGTAATGAATTGAAGTTTGATGCAGCAATTACTGACGTTTATAAAGAATTTTAAAGAGGTCATTCTAGCCTTGGCTGAGAAAATGAGGAAATCAACAGGGAATATTGTCAATATAGCAACAGTGGGAGTTGGAGTCAGTCCCAGGTGTTAGAAGGCCAGATGATGATTAATAGAGAGGGAGTATGAAGCCTTTCACCCAGAAGGACTGGGCTGGACCTGAGGCTCAATAACAGAGATCTCATGAAAAGGTTCTTGCTGGGTTCCCACTTTAGCTGCCTCGAAATGTGTTCCAGAGGGAATAAAGTAGCAAGTGTTTATGAGCGAGAGCAGTGCTGAAGGTTTAATTGGGCTCTACATCCTTTCAGCTCCCTTCAGTAGTTGATATGCAGTTTAACCTTTTATTCTCCACCTCGGATGCTCCAGTGCCACTGGGATTTTAATTTTTAAGTCTTGATAGCTTGGAAAAACACTGACTTTGTTGCTAAATTGAGTTAAACTACCTTACTGGATTCTAATGGCAAATTTTAAATCTCTTGATTTATAAACAAAGCAAACAAAAATCCTAGAAAATATTTTCATCTTGCTTGTACATTTTTTTTAAATCTAAGAAATGGTGTGTGTAGGTTCATTCCCTTTTCTGTTCACTGAAAAACTTCAGATGGAGAAGAAATTTAAATGAGTTAAAAAAATCAATGAATAAATGAAAACAGAGCTAAAGAGTTATGCTTCTTTAAAAACATATCTTGCTTTTATAAGTCAGAAGCTGAGTGAACACAGCCCTGTGGTATCCCATGAGAAGGGGTCAAAACAGGGAGGAACTGGTTTTTGATAGACAATGCACTAGTGATTGGAATCTTGTCACCACGTAACATTGTGCATTTTGATATAACTGTCTGAAATGAATCAAATATGTCCAGGGGACTGACTTTCTAAACAGAAGTTCGTCATGTGCACCCAGCAAAGGTGTCACGTACAGAACCCAAACCAGTGAAGGATCAGGCCCCAGGTTCCTCTCGCTGCCTCAGGCTGACATGTTTTGTGTGGGGGTAGCCAACTGACTTCAGCTCCCTGTGTCTTAGTAGTCCCATCTATAAACAGAAATCTATAATGTACTTATCTTCACAGGATTGGGAATGAAGCTAAACTATAATTTAATAAATGTTTATTAAGTGCTTTGGGATCTCACAGTGATAAGTGATAAATATATTTCTAATTTCTTTGTGGGTATTTTGTTTTTGCTCTTGTCATTAAAAGCAAGCCATATAGCTGGTAAAATGTTTCTTCTGCACAAATAAAATCTAGGTTGCTGGCAAGGATCATAGAAAAGTAAATAACAGAATAAAAATCAACACATCTGCAGAACAAGATTAATTTGAGTTTTCTTAATTCCTTCTACTGTTTTCACCTTTTATTCTCAAAACTTAATTTTTAGTTACCTTTCAAATATATCTCCAGATTAGTTAATAATTTTAGGTTTCATTTATTAAAGTAAGATAAGCAATTACATTTAAGATGTCTTGGCTGCTACAATACATTATTTTTAAAGAGAGAGAATAAGCTTCAATTAAGTTTAAGAAGTACACAAATAATCTGACCAGCATTTTGAAATATTATTATAAAAAGTGTTTTTATTGTCACTTCCAATTTTCATAGGAATATATTTTTGTCTTTGAAGCTCAAGAAAACATTTGAAAATGTTCACTGAAATTCTCAGAGCAGAGTATCTCTTTCCCTATTACTTTAGCAGGCTTATAGACAGACTATTCTCCCAAGGGATGGCATGGTAAATCAATGTTTATATTTCTATAACCCCTGAGACTCCTTGGCCTAAACATTTGTATCTCTCAGTAATCTGGATGATGAGTGATAAAGGGACTGCTGTTATTAGACAAGGAGGGCTGAAAATATTAAAGAGGCAACACTCACGGTCTTCTACAGAAGTCTGCTTTTCTAAGCACTTTCCTGTTAAATTTACAGGATCTTACATGTAATTGGGGGAAGTTGTAATTTTTCAGTAGACCTGAGTAGAAGAGTGTATAATGAAAAAAAGAAAATATCAAGAATTTAAGGAGGTTATTATATCTATTCTAAGCTTTGCAAAAACTATAGGAGTAAGGATTTCTTCCATTGTTCTATGAATGAAGGGTACCTTTACACATGGTGAATGGTCAATAATTACTAATGTAGTTTTATCTGCCTTATCTGGTCTTTTCTTCAATGTTTGACACTCTAACAGTTTAGAATGTTTAATCTTTGTGAATAAAGCAAGAGAATTCTTTTCATAAGGACAACAATTTTTGGATCCTACATTGCAGGGTAAGTTAAAAGAAACCTCTGAAAGTCTGACTCATCAACTCACATTAGATGAGTCATAAACTGGAATTGTGGACAAAACAAGTTCAGAAAATCCTGGAAACTTTCTTTTTCTTTAGCCAACAAAATACTTCTGCAATAAAATAGAAATTAGTGGGAAAATATAAACCTTATTGTACATGTAAGCAATATTTTGATAATTAAGTAGTAGTATAGGGGAAAATGATCAGAGAGCAATATACTACAATTGGGGCGCATTTCATGCAAAAGGACTCATTGGCAGACCACAGATTTTTGCAGATAAAAAGAGTCCAAAAATTTGTATCTATTGAATTTAGGAAACATCATATAGAGACTTATCTGAATCAAGCACTGAGGAAAACACTGAGGAGAGCACTGAGGAAGCAGTGACATTTTGACACAGGTACTGATTCCACTTCAGAAGAAAAATTACATTAAGTCCATGAACTAGGCTAACCTGGAACCTTCAGCACCATTTCACCCTACAAACCTGCTCTTACTGATCTTCACTGAATGCTAAACTATGCACTATCAGAGAGATGTGCATTGTTATAGCCTCAGCATGAAAATGCTCCATGTCACAGATCATATTTCTCAACATGATCTCATGATTGGTGAGCCCTGCCACCAGTTCTGGGAGAGCATAACACTATTTTAGGTTGTGAGTGAGTCACTGAGCATCAGAAACACAAGAGCCTTGGAGCCATAAAGAGCTAGAATGAAACACAATGGGAAGAAATTCTAGTGGGAAGAAGCAGACAGAGAGTTCTCATCAATATCAATCAGATTATTTATTCATTAGTAAATTATGTAGTCAAAAGGCAGGAACAGAGCTAAAACAGGGACCAGAAACTTATGTATGAGTTTACTCAGTACCCTGACCTTCATAAATGATCTCTGCCTGAGTAGAGCATGATTTGTTATGACTCACCTTCCTGGCTTATTGGCATTCTGAGGAAGAGTTGAAAACTTCCCATTCCCTTACCATCTTCAAATCACAAAAGACTTAAGTTGCCTGAACTTCTGTGTATCTATTCAGATTGCAATGCATCTAAACACACAAAGAAAATGCTTCTAGAACATAAAAAGACCACCAAAGAAATATGGCTCTGTTTTAGAAGAATCTTGGGACTTACTTTGGGAGTTATTCAAGGCTTGAATCCTTTCCTGAGATTCAGATAGCTATGATTTAGAAAATAGAAGTTGAAAACATTAGGAAAACAAAATAATTAATCTATAGTGGGGAATTTTCTGTTTATTTCAAATGCTAATACTTGTACTACAAGTAGGTGGTCTCCTGTAGTCCAGCAGCATAAATAGCTCAGATATTTATATAATCCTATCTCCAAAGTCGTGGGGATGGGCATGTGCACACTGGAATGACCATAAGATGAAGAAAGAAAGCACAAACAAGTACTTTTCAGGCACACCACTAGGTGATATGGACGTCTTGGATCATACGCGATTTTTCTTAATCAGTCATCCTGAGCATAATCACAAGGAAAAAAAAGTTCAACAACAAACTTCTGAAAGGCACTGGAAGGAGGGATTTTGTTACACATTTAAAAACCCCAAACTAAACAACCCCACAGCAAAAACCAACCAACCAAACACCTCCCTCATCCACCAAAAAAAACCCCAAAAAACCTCACACGAAAACCCCCCCAAAAAACAAAAAACCCCACAAAAAAACCCAGAACAAACCCAAAAAACTAAAAACAAAAAGCAAGCAAACAAACAAACATAAACTGCTCAAGAAACCACCTATGCTGGTATAGAAGAAGAATGACTAGAAAGACAATTCCTAAGCAGGTTTCTTAATTTAAAGCATATTTTATCTTATCCTTTAAAAAACGTATTCATTATTTCATTGCTAATACCCACAGTACTTCCTTTCATCTTCACAGCTGATAAATACTCAAACATAAGAAATTTATTTTGGATTCTATTGCACACTGATATTCTGCTTCTTAAACCGAACATTCACAAGGATTATCATCCAAACTCACTGCAAGCAGAACTTCTTACCCAGACTCCTCTTAAAAAATCTTTCCTCTCAGTTCTTCTCCCCTTCTCAACTATTTGACTCCTTCGGACCACCTACTTAACTGGCTCTCAAGTTTCTTTGCTTCTCCACTTCATTTCATGTCCCTTTCATTCTGACTCTGCTCTCCACCTCTCTATACATGCATTTTTCATACTCTGTAGTTCATAATTTCCTTCATTCATACATTTAAATACATTTCACATTCTCTTAGGCTCTTCTAGCCCCTTTTTCTTCCTAATCAGGCTGCTTTCCCAGTCTAGCTTCTTTTATTTCTCCACCACTTATTATTTCTGCCTCAGAAGTTCTCTCTCCCTGTTACCTTACCTTCCTGCCACTTCTTTTTCACTGCCTTCATATTCTTCCAGCTCAATCACCCAATCTCAAGGCTTGATTCCAAGATCCATGAAATATGCCACATGATGTCCAGAAGCAGTCCTTGCTGTCTCAAAGTTTATTCCTTTCTCAAAACATATGTATGCACTGTAAGATAAGTTTGATTTTTAAAAGAGAATCATTCATGCTGTGCTACTGTAGAGCAAGATAACAAAGTTATTATGGAGATAAGACTGTCACTGTCCTTTTGAGATCCTAAATCCATATGGCACAATATGTTTTCTTCAGTAGCGTTGAACAGCAGATGCTTGGAGAAGAGTCAAATAACAGAGCAAGGATAACATAGTACTTTCTGCTCTATCTTCTGTTAGGGGGACTATCCCAAGATGGGCTTCATGTTGGGTTCATTGGCTAAAGAAGGCTGTCTTAGCAGGTTTATAAACTCACCTTTGACTTTACAGAGTTCATCTGTCCGTCATGTTACAGAAGTCTTATTTCAGGAACTATTATTAAGAGAAGCATCAGATTTGATCCTGGCTCAGTGGGAGAAGCCATATCAAGACCTGTAAGGGGAGGTAAGTTTCCATCAATACACAGATTCAGCTGGTTATCAGTAACTGGGAAGAGACCTCCCAGTGACGTAATTGCATGGGGGTTTTTATGCCTTTCGGTGACAATTTTCTCTGATCATAACACCTCTTAATCCTGTTGGTAGGTTAGCTGACCTTGAAGCTCTGTTTTGTGCTTAGAGACTGGACTTTTTGTTTGCAGAGGTGTTTTCTGTTCAGTGGCACTGCGCCGTCAACAGTGCATTAGATGCTCCTTACTTAGTTTTTTTCTCTTTACTCAACTTCTTCGTCATTGATTCAGGTTACGGTGCATTTAGATCTCTGGAGCTTCCTAAATGTTGAGCTGCACTAGTTACTCTTTTCAATGGCTGTATGAAGCAGCCCTAAAAGTTTCCAATGTAACAAAAATTTTTCTGATGTCACTTTTGTACAAAATCAAGTTGTTTCATTAAAAGTCTGTATTGCTAAGTTTGGGGGTTTTTTGGTTTTTTTCCTGCTATATATTAAGCATAAGCACAAATGAATGCTTCTTGTGTTTGGTGAAAAAGCTCAATCACCATCCTCCAGAAGATCCCAGGCAGACCCGTATACAAAAAGTAAGATCATTAAATATTTTCAGTTTTCGTAACTGTCATAAACTAACCATTCCTTGCATACGGACAAATATGCTCTTGTATATCTTTGAAATTTGCCGGCTAGCATATACAAGATGCTTTTTTCTCTCCTCTCCCATTTTTTTTCTATGCCAGTTAGTCACCGAGTTGAAAGCTTTTGAATCCTTATTCATAGATGAGGGACTCAGTTTGAGAGATGTTATATGCTGATATAATGGAAATAGTTACAAGGACATGTGATATAGGTGTATATATATATATATATACACACCTAATCTGCATACATATTCTAACAAAAGAATGGCTTGTGTCCCAAAAACCTTACAATGAAAACTACAGTATAAAAATACAGCTTGAATATAAAGTATCACTAACTAGCAACATGAAAAGCAGTAATGACACCTTCTCAGCTTTCAACGCTGAAGTATATGGGTACTTAGGTAGCACAAGTGAGGAGGGATATGAAGAAGGGTAATGATCATATTCCATTCTTTTTTCTCCAAAATTAAGATGAGTTTATCAGTCTGAAATAAAAATAAATTCAAATGTCACTGAATTACATATTCATATGGGTCAGAGCCAACTCGCTGTGAGACTGTGTATGGGAAGGGTGAGGCCTGCAGGCTCACGACAAGGCTGCCCACAGAGCACATGGCAGAGCTGGAAAGCACATGGCAAGGCCTGCAGCCAGCATGGCCGTGTCCATGGAGAGCACGCGGCAGCGCCGAGAACCACGTGGCTGGGCTGACAGTCAAGGAAGGCCTGCCGGGAAGCCTGACCACACCATGCCCCCTGGAGTCTCTGATTAGCTGTGGTACCCCTCAGTTTGGCTACGGGGACACTGAGTGGTCAGTGACCCAGATGTGGTGCCTGGCAGGAGTGACTACAGTGGCCAAACCATATAAAAGAAACACACATGGTCTCCATTTTGGGGAGATTGCCTTTTCTCCCAACATTCCTCATCCCTGGAAGTTCTTAAGGCGAGACGGGATGTAGCACTTAGTGCTGTGGTCTAGTAAGCACAATGGTTGGATCAAAGGTTGGACTTGATGATCTTGGAGGTCTTTTCGAACCTGGTTAATTCTATGATTCTGTGGAACCTGTTGGTGATAACCATTCCTTTTTCCTCTTTCTCTCTTTCTCCCTTTCTTTTCTCAATGGCTGTTTTGTTCATTTACTCTTTTCTTCTGCTTGTGGGTAACTTAAAACCAATAAGTTGTGTTTTACTGAGCTAGTATATTGACTGTTTTGTGATGGGTGCTTTTGTGGGATGGGCCTTTGTGCAGGGTGTTTTGGTGAAACACTTCTACATTGGTTATGTTATTCCTGTAAAAACTGTCTTGCCAAAATGTTTAATTTTCTCACTAAATTAAAAGAAATTCTCTTAGAGGAAGTGTAGCAGTTTTCTCCGGACGTGAAAATCAAGGTAATAAGGAACCAAAGGCTTTTCACAAGTTTGGTTAGCAAACTTAAAAGTCTTAAGTATAAGTAATATTCCCAGTTAAACATAAAGCTTTAAACCAGAAGGTAACAACCCCTCATGGCTTATATGATTGTTTTTTTCCTAAGACCCTTCTACATGTAGCCTTTGCTTCTAATTCCACCCTTGTTTGCGTGACTTACTTTCACTATAGAAAGGTTCAGACATTCCCTCTTTTTCAGCCTTAGCTACTAGCTCTGTCTCTCTATAAGCAGAATATAGATTTGCTTGTAAGTGTAATGATGATCTCATTCCCATTACCATGTCATGCTTTATCATGCTTTTAATTTGAGAACCACTGATTTTGATCACATACATTTTGAACTAATACAGAAATTTGTATCTTTGCATTTCATTTTGCTTTGGAACTGGCCATTAACAGTTTATTCTCCTTCTTTGATGCCTCTGAATGAGCAAGATTATGCTAATTGTGTGTTTTTCACTGATTTCAGAGGAAAGAATGAAACATGATCATCATCTTTGACCGTTTAAATTTGACTGACATTAATGGTATTTGGATTAATCTGCCATGGTTAATGTTGGCAAGAAGCTAATCACAGAATGCTTGCATTCTGTAACATATTTTTTACTCTTTTTGCATGATATAACTCTTTGCAAGACACCCCCCTTTTCCTACATTTATTGCTTTAGGCCTAACAGTATGCATGAGGTCCCTAGAGAACGCAAAACTCTGTTTCTCAATCCATCCCAATGAGATCTATGGGCATTCTTTAATAAAACAAATTATCCTTCCTTCTACAGAGGGAATACCTCTAGCTGAAGGGGAAATTGTACTTGCCTTGGAAGGGACTGCCAGTCAGTGCTACAGTGATTTTCAGAACAGTCTTACAAATTCTTGATAGTCCTGTTGCAATCTTGTTGTGATTGGCTAGAGAATAACAAGGAAAGATCTTATCCCTCATCCCAGCGCAAGATACAATACTAGACAACAACTACTACTTATAAATACAGGAAAAGTGAGGATAATAGAAGGGCATGTATTTAGTAATACAGTTACCTGGTTGATTATGAAAATAATTGCATAGCTGTTGTTCCAGTTGGTATTGTTCTTATGGTGTGAAGAAACAAACAAGTGAACACATCCACAAACACCTGAAGGGAAGAAAGGAAGAAGGAAGAAAAAAGGAGAAATAAAGGAAACATATGAAAAAACCACAACCTAGGTGAAACAAACCCTTTCATCTGGGCTTCTCACCTAAAGAAAGACACTGAAAGACATGGAAATGCTGGAGGATGTCTTCATCCCATCACAACTGGTGATGGGTCTAGAGAGTAATTCATATGAGGATCAGGATCAGTTGAGGAAGCTGGGATTGTTTAGCCAAGAGAAAAGCAGTCTCAGAGAAGACTTTATTGTTCTCTGCAACTACCTGAAAAGCAGCTGTAGCCTGATGGAGGGTGGTCTCTTCTCCCAGGCAAGGAGCAACAGGAGAAGAGGAAATGACCTCAAACTGCACCAGGGTAGGTTCAGGTTGGACATCAGGAAGAATTTCATTATGGAAAGAGTTGTTAAGTACTGTAATGGACTGCCAAGGGAAGTGATGAAGTGTTCACTATCCCTGGAGTTGTTCAAGAAACAATTGAATTTAGTGGTATGGTTTAGTTTAGGTGGTGTTTGGTCAAAGATTGGATTTGATGAACTTGGAGGTCTTTTACAGCTTAAATGATTCTGTGATCTCTGAAGGATGATGGAAAATTATCAGACTTTTCCTGTGGTACCACAAGGTACTGTGGGATAAGAGTGAGTCTGGAAACCAAGCAACAGCTGCTAGACTGAAAATAAGAAGGGATCACAGGAGTGAACATTTTGGATGAGGGAATATTTGCTTTTAATCATTTTATTTACTTCCTTACCGCAAGATGATAAAATTACAATTCCTCATTCAGACCAACATGAAACTAGCAGCAGTAGCTGCCCTATTAGATACTACTGTTTCCAGGAAGACTGTAAAAATGACAAGCTTGGACCAAGTATGTAGCCCTTCAGTGCAGTTTTCCTGATTCCTTATGCAGTACTTCTGGTTTTGATGGTACAAATCACAGTCATACAGTGTCACTAGAATATTCTTCAACACAACAAAAATGAAAACTTGATAATGCTGATAAGTGAAACACATATAACTTGTGATCTGTATTGAACTCCATATAGAAATAAATAAGACAAGAAATTCTGTGCTGATTGCATTCTTCCTTTTCATATTTAATTCAACAAAACCCCTCTGTTTTAGCATCCACTTCTTACAGATATGTCAATGTCTTCAGAATTCAGAACTACTTTGTAACATAAACCAGAGGGTTGCTATAGAATTGAAGTAGTGTGCTGCCAAGTAGCAATGCCTTTGTGGATAAAATAGTTTTATTTTATTCTTTTGTGCCAACAAAAAAGACATCAAAATTATAAAAGTAACTTTACTATAATATTAATGAATTCTATTGAATTCTACATTTTTATTACATTTTTTTCTGAGAATGAAATCTACTTTTTAGTTCTGTAAATATTTTTCATGTTTGGTATGTTTCATGTATGGCTGTTTGTCACAGTCATATCATCTCCAAGACTGGAATAAGATATTGCATTTCATAGCGTAAGATTTTACTTGGCATTCCTCTGTCAATATCAGTTACAGCCATTTTCCTCTTCTTTCTTTATATTTACTGAATCCTAGTTTTATTGTGGGTTTTTTTCTGCCCCTTATTTTTTTCTACAATCCTTTTTTTTTTTTTTTGAACTTTCCCACCTTTCTTCTACTAATTCCTGTATTTCCTAATCTTGTCCCACTTTCTCACCCTTTTGATCAGGGAAAGCAGTTTGTTAGCCAGGGCAATTCTCTGTAGAAATAACAAGTAAGAGAAAGAACAAAGGGTATTTATGCAACCGGCTTCTCTTTTGCATGATGTTTAACCCTATGAAGATCAGTGTGGCTGATGTCCATTCAGTTAAAAAGCAAAAACTTTGGTAGTTCAGAAACTTGGCAAGCTGGTGGGATGCAGCTCCAAAGAAAGATATGGAAAAGAATTCAGGGTAACTGACAAGAGTAACTGTAAACATTTTTTAAAATGTTTTTACACAGAGATCCTGGCATCGTATAGAACATTTTTACTTTGAGAAGCATGGTCTTTACACTTGCTCCTACTGGCACTGCACATTTAGGTTGTAATTTTTTTCTGTTATGTAAAGAAAATACTCATAGAGACACCAATAAATTGTCATTGAGAGAGAGCAAAATTATGAAGAAAGAAAAAAGTTGCCATCTAAACTCTCAGTGAGTTAACTAGACTAGGTATTGTTAAAGTTTAGCTACTATTGTTACATATAAAACTGTCATTTTTATGAACATTACGTGTAATGCTTTGCAATGTCATTCTGCCTAGAGACAAATACATATGAGTTTATAAACAGGTAATTCTGTTTTGTTATGATTTAGTTTTTGTTTGTAAGAAACTCACCTTCTTGCAGCACTGATGACATCAAGAGGAATTACTGTAGAATTCAAAGGCACTGCATCTGTGTTGACAGTTTCAGCAGTGTATAATGTTTAATTTTTAATCTGATGAGCTATATGTGTGGTTAATGTAGTTTGCATTTATCATATTGAAGATTTGAAATAAACCTTAGGTTTCAAACCAGAAAATTAACACAAGCTTGAAATACTAATTAGAGAATTTATAGTTAATCTAATCCAAGATGGAAATACTATAGAATAGTTGAAGTTACTTTTGAATATTCTATTGTAGTAAAGGTGACTGGTTGACACAAAACCAACCAGTGATCAGAATGATTCTCACTGTTATCAATGGAATCTAAATTGTAATAATATTAATTTTAGATGAGTATAAAAATGTATTTGCAGCTTGAATATAGAAAATAAAAAATATCAGGTCTCACAATACAAATTTTATTAATGATTTTCAAATTTTTATATGAACACAAACTTCAACCTACGTTCACAAATGTTTCTTTCTTATTTTTTTTCTTTTTAATTTCCACATTACTGTCAGAAAAGGAGATCAATCCATCTGGTTCAATGTAAAGATTATGCTTAGTCTCAAGTCTATGACTGGTCATGTGAAAAATACACTAATATTTGTTTAAAAACCGAAAGGATGGCATTCCTTAATTAAACTAAGTGTGAAACAAGAGTAGTGCTCTTCTTCTCTTGAGAGTCAAATTTTCTTAGAAGCAGCAATAAAAGGGATAAGCATGGCCATTTTCCCCATCACTTGTGTTCTGGACATTCAGTTTTGCTACGTGTCTCAAGTAGGTTTTGCACAGCATTATGCAAGAGGTAGCTGCTCCAAAAAGTCATGTAAAACTGGAGTGAGTTACTTTATCACAGCAACAATCTTTATGATTTCCTCATGAAACAGCTAAGCCTAATGCTATTCTTTGTTAGACCTGGAAAGCCATTGCTGTCAGTATTTTGAAGCAAGTAGACAAAAAATATCTTTTTTAGTACACAAACAGCTTAAGCTTTTTGACAATAACACACTCTTATAAAGTGATAGTTCTTATCTTGCAGGGACTAGAGAAGGTATTGTTGAAACAATTTATTGGATCTCAGCCCACTAATTAGGTGCTGAGAACTGACAGCTATATTATTATTGGGGAGTATATACTTGTAATGTCTTGGTTTGGTTTTCTCCTCATACGACTCTTAAGTTTGAGCTAAGAGAGTTTTGTACTAGGAAGCACTCATGTGCTTGTGGTAGCCACTCTTTCTTATTTGCTAGTCACAGAGTAAAGGGTCGGAATCAAATGTGTGATATAAGATGTATAATTCATCCAACCAACCCCAGACACTTCTAAGCAACCCAATCTGTTTGTATTATCAGTTAAGTGGTTCTTATGATTTTGAGAGTCCAGTCTAACTGACAAAGAGTCAGAAGGCACAGATGCAACTGGAAACGCAATTCTTATTTGAAGTAATATCTTGAAATAAACTTCCTAAGACTTATACCTAAGGAGATAAGAACAGTATTCATTCTGAAGTAAGATGTCCAGTGGAAAACTACTGATAGCTGAGATATAAACAGCCAATGCCTGTCAAAAGAATAAAATAATACATAAAAGAGAAAAAAATCTGGATTTTTATGTTTAACTAAATTTTTTTATTCTATTTTTCTCGATTCTCTAACAGAGGTCAGTTCATCTGAATTTTATTTAAAAATCTCACTTGAGAATTACTTATTTATATTGCCTAGGAAAAGTGATTCGAGTAACTAACTCAGGCACAGGCAACTAGTTTTTAGTTGCCCAAGTAAGGGCAGATAGATTTCATCCATATTCGCTTAAAAAAGACAAAATGCCCTTATTTTTTAACAATACATTTAAGAAGACTAAGGAAAGAAAAAAATTGCTATGGAATTCTTAAAAAAAGCCCAAGATATTTGGAATGAAAGTGGAAGTAATTTTGCATTAGCCTACAAATAATATTAATAATATTAATAATAATTTAAATAACATTTAAATTATATAAAAATGTATTACTGTTACAGGATTTAGAACTTCGGGATAATGCTGGCATCCAATGGTACATACAGAAGTGAGAGTCTACACTTTTCTAAAGAATGATTTTGCTGAGATTTTATTTATTCTAAGTAGTATTCTGCACTATGATACTTCTGGATCCAGAAATAAATCTAAAACTTAATGAAATTTGGCCTAAGAGTTAGGGGGATCAGAGAGGCATTCTGTGTGACTTAACTTCTGATTTTCATACTTGAAGAATAAAAATTTATGTTCTCTGGAGAATCTAATGGTGCAGAGGCAAAAAATAATGAAAATATATATTGTCATTAAGCTTATGTAAATTCATCATCTTAGTATAAATAACATAGGAAAACAAGATGCTGAAGAAAAATACCAGGTCATCAGTTTAACAGTTCTGCTCAGAGTCTTTACAAATTAGGCAAATATTCGTGATGACTTTTTTTATTTATCCACCTACTGACATTCAAACCCAGAGAATTCAAAATGCATGAGAGAAAACATTATATAATTCAGCTAAAGCGTGAAAAATAAGAATCTGATTTCATCCATTGTTAATGGCAATATACAAGTTTTGTCTTGGGTAAGAATCTTCCTTCAAGGAGCTTGTTTCCAAATAAATATTCATGGATGATGTAGAATAAAGAAAAAGCATTTCAACTACCCTAAAATGTTAGGGGCCCATGGGAACCTCATGAGATTCAACAAGACTAAGTGCAAGGTCCTGCAAATGAATTGGTGTAACCCCCAACGTCAATAAAGAATGAGAGCAGCCCTGTTGAGAAGGACTAGGCTGCTGGGGGATGACAGGCTGGACATGAGCTGGCAACATACACTCAGCCCAGAAAGCCAGCTGCATCCTGTGCTGCATTGAAAGGAATGTGGTCAGCAGGTCAAGGGAGGTGGTTCTCCCCCCTCTACACCACCCTGGTGATACTCCACCTGGAGTACTGCATCCAGCTCTGGAAATCCTGACATGAGAAGGACATGGACCTGTCAGAGGAGGGCCCAGAGGAGGGCCATGAAGATGATCAGAGGTCTAGAACACCTGCCCTATGAAGACAGGTTGAGAGAGCTGGGGTTATTCAGCCTGGAGGAGAGAAGGTTCTGGGGAGACTTAATTGTGGCCTGTGAATACTAGAAAGGGCTTATAAGAAAGATGGGGACAAAATTTGTATCAAGGCCTGTTGCCATAGTATAAGGAGTGATGATCTCAAACTAAAAGAGGGTATAATTAGACTAAATTTAAAGAACAAATTTTTTAAGAACAAAGTAGTGAAACACTGGAACAGGTCACACAGAGAGGTGGTAGATACCCCATCCCTGGAAATAGTCAAGGTCAGGCTGTACAGGGCTCTGAGCAAGCTGATATCATGGAAGGTGTCCCTGCTCACTGCAGGGGAGTTGGACTAGATGACCTCTAGAGCTCCCTACAACCTAACCATTCTATCATTCTATGATTCTATGATAGTGCTGGATCAATAGGATTTACTAGTACAAGGTACTGTATCTGAGAAAGGTGAATATAATTTGAAGTATTTCTTGTCTGTCTCATAGGATTCACGCCTTGGTAGTTAAGTCTGCTGCTAAAGCAGGAAAATATATGATGTCTTTTTCTTGGAAAATTATAGTCCCTCAAGTAGAAAACAAATTTTATCCTCCACAATACTGTATCTTTTTATTGTCTAGTCAATTAAATAATATAAAGATTTAATATAACTCCTGTGAATTTTCAGATTTCACCAGTGACATTCCTATTATCCCATGAGGCCTCAAAGGTAACCAGAGGAAAATTATTCTTAATTTGAGAACAGAAAAAAATATGTTTTTTAATGAAGTTTTCAAACTTCATATTTTATTCATATTTACTTCATACCTACAAATAATTCTGATTTAGAATGAATTGAAATACTTCATTAATTAATTCCCTGCTTTTAGATACACTTCATAATGGATAATCTCATTTTCACACTGAATTCTTAGAATTGTAAATCATCAAAGCCAATACAAAATGCAGTATAGTTAACAACAACAATCAAAGCAAAATAGAAAAAAACATACTGCATTCTGTGATTGATACTGTAATTTTTTCAGCAGAGGCCTCAGGCACTTTCAATTATACCCCACTCCCCTAGCTTTTCAGCTCCCATATGTCAAGAATACAAACGGGTGAGAGGCAAAATTCTCCCACCCCAGGTAGGAGAGATAAGTGAAGTATTTCATATATTCTGTATTCCCAGAAAGTCTTTGAACTCCTGGCAAAGTTCCAGTCAGAAAGAGGCAGCGTTATCTTCTCAAACTCGTATGTGAAGGACAAGAGGAACAGAAGAGAGTGAAATTGAGCTCACAGCTCTATCCTGCCCTTCAGGCTCTATGTGGGTAAGGCCCTCTCCCCTACACCACCTATTTGCATCTACTTGTGTGAAAAATGTTATGGTGTGCCAAAAGAAAATAAGTTTTTTACTGTTTCCTAACACCCTTCCAAGAGCAGACTATGCTGCGTAAAGGAACGGAGAAACACCTTCTGATAGCCACAGAAGAAGCCACCTCACACCCAGAGAATGACATGGGCAACATTATGGAGCTTATGGACCTTTAAGAAAAGCCCACTGAAGATGCCTTACAACAAATTGAATACCTACCAAGAAGGGGAGAGGACTCAGGAAAAAAGCACAGATCATGCCAGAAGTCTTGGTGGTGTGGTCTCTCATGCCAGATGCAATTAGCCCCCTTAACTATAATCCTTGGCCATTAGAATGAAATGTTCTTTAAATTAAAAAAATTAATGTGAGAACAAACTAAAAGAAATCAATTTATTCCCTGTGACACTATGACTGAAATTTTGTAAACTCCAGATGTATCTACATTTGAAGCTGCCACAGCACTTTCATATTTGAAATGCTGAAGCTGTCGTGTCAGCAGCAGTTAACTCCCTACTATGAACATCCATTAACACACTGGGAAAAAAAATCCAAATTCTTACATTTTCAGAAGTCAAAGATAAAAGCAAACAAAGATGTCAAAATCATTCACATTTTTTTAGGAGGGAGTCCATAATAAAATGAGATATTCTTGATCATTTATAAAAATATAAAATATTGTATTGTATTGTATTCTATACAGGAAGAATAAGTAAAGATTCATTAACAAAATATTTCTAGTTCTTAATACTTGCATTCATTTGATCTGTGTACATTAATAGGGAGTTTTGCATGCCCCCTGTTTTGATGAGCTAACAAACATACTCAGTTCATTTCATTTCATTTCCATCACGTAGGCGTAAGCTATATTCACCACTAACTTAATTTTTACTGACTTTAATTCGTTTTATTGGAAAAGTAGTAGAAGCAAAGCCTGTCATTCCACGGGTTCATCTGAAGTTGTTTTAGAGGTGTCAAACAAGATCAGGTTCAGACATTTCTGTTCTTCCAAATATTTCCCTCACTTGTTCTAGAACTATTGCATGCTGATTCCTTGTCTCATCCTCTGGCTAAGAGAAAACCAGTTTCTGCAACGTGTTGCTGCTCAAACTCTTCTCCCTGACTGCTGACAGAAACCGGTGATGAGTTCAATGAGATGGGTTAGAGTTCCTACATCTGGAAAGCTACAGCTGGTCAAGTCAGATGGTGTCAAAATTTTTTAAGGAGCTGATCACATGACCAATTTAAGATTGCACTGTCCTCCTTTTATCAGTGATGTTACACATGGTTGTGATTAGGTCATATGTGTCTTTCCTCTCTCTGTATCAGCCCTTTAACTTCATGTGATCCTTCATCATCTGGACATCATCAGGACTTTGTTCTTAGGCAGAATCTGGAAGATGTTATGATTGTACTAACACTTTGTTATGCTGTCTTTTCTTTGCTAAGGGCAAAAAGATTACCTTTGTCCCCTTATTTCTCTGACTCTTCTGACATCAGTGGAAATTTCTCACATGAGATCAGCTCTGATCACCAATTGCTTTTATCAGTTCTCAAAACTCATTAGCTACTGCTGCTCTTTTTAAGGATAAGCACATACTTAATTTCTCTTACTGAACTAACAGCTTTTCCTCTGTTGTCTTTTTGTTGTCATCCTATGTGGTGAATAGATCTGATGCAGCATGTGGACTGATGTATTCAGCAAGTTGTTTATTAATAGTAGTTTTAAACTCTGAGACCACCCTATGGCCTACAACCTGACACAGATTTGCAAATTACCTGGTTCACCATATTCACACAATGAGAAACTCTGACCTAAAGTTGTCTTAACACATTATTTTCGAAAGCAAAAAGAAAAATAAAGTTGTATGAGAATTGATTGGTAAATGCAATTATTAATAAAAATGCAATTTACATTATTAAACTACTGTACTGCTTTTGAACCCATCCTATTTATTGGTAGGTCACAACACTGTCACTCCAGTAAGCAGAAGGAAAAAGGTAGCCCTTCAAAGTGGTGAAATGAGAGAAAGTTGCATGTGGGCANTTGGCCACCTTTTCCCTTTCTGAATGACAAGAAGTTGAGTCATCATTATGGCCTTCTGGTATGGTTTTATTATCTTGTATTATTCTTAATTTGGGTAGCAGAATACTTCTGGCTATCAGTTCAAGTAATTCATCCATACTTGCAGATAACTCCTCGGTAGAGTACCTCAGATTTGCCAAATGTACCGAGCTGCCAAAACTGAGCAATTATGGTACAAGAACTACACTACTCCTAGAAGGAGCCCTATGTTGTGAATTCTCAACATTTCCTTCAAGTGGTGTCAGTAGTGATGTAGAAAACAAACAAATGTTCAATAAATATTATTTTGTTCCATACTTTTAAGCAAGTAGGGCATTGTATTTGCATTCTTTATGAATGATGAACTACTTCCTAATCCATTAGTAAATTAATAAATATGTCTAGCAGAAATAAACATTTAATATAATCCAACCTAAATTACATGAGCACAAGAGGGATTTGTTTGGGTATTTTTTAAAGCTATCCTGTTACACTCATAACTCACTTATAATAATTTGTAGTTAATCTTCCTGGATCTTTCCTGGAATATGAGGAAAATTTCAGAGGTCTAGAAGACCCTTAGCCTGAACTAAAAAAAAAAAAAGAAAAAGAATGACTGGCTGTGAGTTGAATTCAGAAATAATTGAAACGAGAACTTTGGCAGAAAGGTCTAACATTGAGGTCAATTAATTGTAAAGTGATGGGTAGAACTGGAATGGCTTTGGTGAGAGGAATAAAACAGAATCCCCAGCAGAAGCAGCTGTTGGTGATGTTTTTGGCTTCCCTTTCCCTCACAGCTGGTTGCCTGTGTTTCACAGTCCAGCTGTCCTCCTGGCTTGCACGAACACAAGTCAGGAATGATCCACCCAATATATATCTTCAGGACTTTCTTGTAGATATGTTTTTGTTAAGCATGATTGTTTGGATTCATTATAGGTGTATCTGAAAAAAAAAGTTTAAAGGGATGAGATATATGCAAAGTCATCTTAGATGATTTAGTAGTCTCTATTGGGCTTTAAACTTGTTGTTATGAGACTATGACAGTTTTCTTATGACCATGTGGAAGGAATTTAACCTATTCCTACAAACTGCAAGTATCTCCTATGAATATTCCTAGTCATACTAACCACTTTCCACCACTAATGCACCTGCAGAAGAAGAACTTCATAAAAATAAGGTATAACCAGCAGTAATTAATGTGTCTGAGCGAAACTTGAGCAAAGTGCCTTTATGTATAATACTCTAATTTCATATTTTTGAATTCTTATTTATAATTGTGATCATATTTTGTTAAAGTCTTAGAAAATGTGAAAGTACATTTTAGTCTCCCTGACAAAAGTTCATAACTCACAAAGTAACAAGAAGAAATTTTTATGTTTGTTTTTGATCCTTCTAGTTTCAACAGCATACTTACAGTTAGATTTATGAAAGTGGAGATGTTTTCTTCAATTTATGATGTCTAATTTCTATTTATTACATTACTTCAAAATCAGTTTTCTAATTGAGTTAAAAGAACCTTCCATCAGCTTTTCTTTCTTTGTAAATACATTTAGAGTTTTTAGACTCAGAAAGATGCATTCTTTATATGCCGGCAACTGTGTTCAACTAACAGGCAATAAGAGGGTGAACAAAGAGGTCTTCCTCACATGCAAGAACTACAGGGGTCAGATATTCACATGGTCTTATTCTTTTAATTAACAAGGGTTTTTACATGGAGGAGGTCAAATGGTCCACAGCCAGTTGTAACTTTCTTCCCCATGCAGGGCTCAGACTACGTCACACTCTGAGAGAAAGTCCCTCAGAAATGTGGAAAGGCTTTTCCTGAAAGTAAAAAGTGGAAGGTTAGGATAACTGATGGGCTGGGAGCTATATGTATGAATCTGAGAGCAGGCAGGAATTTCTGAGATGTCTCAACTGTCCGTTTAGTGATGCTTTACCAAAAAACAGAAGAGCAAAGAGGACAATCTGTGTAAAATTTTGCAGGGGACTATAAGGGTTACTCACACCTCCTGTCTTACTGTTCCTGTGAATTTCTGCATCGTGAATTGTGACAGAGTAAACAGTCGCATGGGACAAAATCTCTACAGATTACTCCAATTAACCACTAATCCTTCCAGAAATTGCTTAGAGTGAGAGAATCTGGAGGGAAGAGGTGGGGGATGCAGCTGCAGTACTTCAAGATCCAGCTTTTTCTAAGAGGAAGAGAAACAATTCCAAAACAAACAAACAAACAAAAAACACCTCATCATATTAATGAGGGTCCAAAAAAAAAAATAAAAATTGTGCAAGTGGTATATGAACACCTTGTTAAAATAAGACTGCAAGGAGAGCACCATTTGGGGAAGGCTCCCTAGGAGCCTTTGTTTGATTGAAGGAATAAGAGATTCTATGAGAAAAACTAAAAGAGGACAAGTACTGGTTGTACTATTTTAAGAGGTTTGACAATTGTTAGACAGACAATGTAACTAACCTGGGAAACATGGAAATATTGCCATTCAATCTAAAAGTAGAAAAAATATTTAATTGGGAGTGTATGTTTTTCGCCTATGTGAAAATACAGCTTAGCATTGTCACCAATCAGCAAATGACTAGCAAATAATTTACTTTTCCATTTATGTCACTTTATGATAAATGTATTTACAATGTGCTGTCCATAGTTCTGTATAAAACTAAACTTCGGACACCAATTTGTTATGACAATGTTCCTCTTATATGATAGCTTCTTGAAAAGTTATTTCTGATCATTTAGAGTATACTGTATTACATGTGACTTAAACAATTTATGGCATAGTTTTCAGTACTTCTCCCAAGGCTTCTGAAACTATAAAACTCTTTTGCAGCTGCTCAGAAAACATCCCAGGCAAAACTATGACCTAAAGTGAATAATGATTCCTTCATCAGCACAAATACCTCTGTAAGAAAGACAAAATGAAAACACAAATGAATTTGTGCTATTCCAACAAAATATTTCTCCATTTTTCTGCTAGTGTAATTGATTAGAACTATCTTTAAAAATCTCTTTAAGTATTCTGAGTTTAACAAGTGTGATTTACTGCTACTCCTGCCGGCAGAGCGTCTTTATATGAAGCTGAAATACTTCACTTAATAAGAAACAACTATTGCTCATGTCAAGCAAAAGAAAGCATAAAGACATTTGAAGGTTTTAATGAATTTCTTCAAAGTAGTAATATATCAAATACTAAAAATTATAAATATGTTTGCAAATAGAGAGTAAAGGTTGGTTAATAGCACATCACATTTTTTCTCTTTAGAACAACTACAAACTCTAGAAAGTTTATTCCTCTTTTTCTGTGTCCAGAACTATTTCCTGAACTGATCAGTTTTGTACATTTTAAACTTTTATGAAGTATAATTACTTATCCATTTTCATTTAAGAAACCTACGTTTTGTTCAATTAATTGATTGTTAGTATATTTAAGTAGAATAAACTTTTTTTTCATTAAATCATTTCCATGCTTTTGCAAGATGGTTGAACATTCATTACTACTATGGAAGTGATGTTTAATTTTTGTCACAGTTTTTTTCAGGCATATTTATGAAAAACTGTGGGTCATTTTGCATATTATACAAATCAAAGAACTCCATAATCATGTAATTTTCTCTAACTTATTTCTTACTGGTGTTTGTACAATTCTTGTCAATCATTCCCCAAATTACTTGCTCATATTGTCTGGAATATTTTTAGAGACTGTGAAAATTAATCACAAGTTGGGATTCTTTTTTTTTTAATGTTGGGATTTAATTCAAACATTTTTTCATTGATTAAATTGCTTTCTATTTACCATACCCTCTTTTCAAAAAACAAAAACCCACTATCCAATGAATTTTATTCTATTACCCTCTTTCTATTTAAACTAAATTATTTGAAGCTGATATTCATATATAGATAAAATGTATTATGTGATAGATAAGTTGTTATTAATATGCATTTGAGATAACTATGTTATTAACGAGTAGGAGAGCCATGAATTAAGTATATAAGACAACTAAACTGAATGACAGAAACATTCTTTATGATGTTTCTGCTTTTCCCAGGATTTGAGGGTGTCCATTGTTCATTGGCTGGTTTGCATGTGAGATATATGGGAAAATATCCAATCTAACTGAACAGGAACTGAAGATAACACTTGCAGAGCTACTTATTTTCAGTAACTTGAATTCCCTGCAGTTAACAGAGGCTTGCCACATCTCTCTACTTCATTCTACCAGAAGTCTCGATCCAAACACTCTTTAGTTTAGGGACACAAATGTCAAATAATACCTTTCTACAAATAGGACTTAATTGTAATTGTAGAATTCTTTTAATTCTTTGTATATTTAAATATTCTCACTATGCTGCTAGTCCTTGACTGAGGCATACTACTTTCCATACTGTCTTTGATTATTTCCCTTTTTTCCTGTTTTCCATACTGTGTGTAGTAATATGTATATAATTTTTACTATTTTTTTCAGTTTTCCTTAGGCTACTTTGTGTCTTTAAGCAATGAAACTGCTTTCTTCAATTATATATCCTAAGGAATAAGCACATTTTTTTTAAGAAAAAGATTATTTTAAACAGTTTACGGTTTTTATTTCCATTTTTCTCTTTTAAAATGTTTCTGAGCAAAGTTTCTGTCCTTTACAAGTTATTCTTTTCAAAATCCCAAATGTATATAACAAACTAGTGTACTCTATTTGCTCTTCTCCACGGACACCGCCTTGTCACGGGGTGCCCTTATGAGGTTGTGAG